>ATSW01109153.1:0-11605 GCA_000444245.1 Botryllus schlosseri | reverse complement strand
TCAATCGATTTTCGAAGGTGACTCGAGTCAAGTCAAGTCACTCGATTTTTGGAGGTGACTCGAGTCAAGCCGAGTCAAGTCAAGTCAAGTCACGAGTCAAGTCGCAATTCAAGTCAAGTTGCCTATTTGAAGTATTAGGAATGATTAAGTCATTGCGTTTTACTAGCTGTCTGATATACAGATTGAGTGGTCATTAAATCTGAACCAATGAACGAATATAGAGTTAAATATGCAGGCAAAAAGGCGGTGCATCGCTCACATATACCTACAGCCTCAGTTTATAGTTACCAGCAAAAATAGAGAATAAAGAAATGAATGATAACGTGCAATACATTGCCCATTTCAAAGTGATATGATACAAATCGAGCCTGCGACAGTGTTCGAGGACTATATAAAGTATATTCGAATTCAATTTCAAGCAAGCAATATGTTTTGTTAAGGTAAGAAGAGAGAACAGAAAAATACATTTTGCTATTAAATCACTTTACTATACTATTGTACGACAACGTAAGCTGTAAGTTTCGATCACTTCGTTTGCGGTCAATTTATTTGTGAGAGAACAATGGAGGTTCAGTAAAACGCACGATTATCGAATGATTGGTCGCTCTCACGGGTTACACCCAGCGTTTCACTAGAAATCCGGCCATGTGCAAGATACAGTGATTTTTATCGACGCCGATTACTTGATGACTTGAAATTGTCTCTTGATTTTTGCTCCGAGTCACGAGTCAATCCACATTTCTGATACGCCGAGTCAAGTCAAGTCATTTTGGCGAAGTGACTCGAGTCATCCCAACACTGAATCGAATACCCAACTCGACACGAAGCGTAATACATTATTCAGAATCGAATCGCTCAGGTACTCGATTTTGCCTAGCCCTACATATTGCAGAGATTTATCGACAAGTGACAGGCGGTCATACCAAAAATAATGGAAAGTCTACTTCGAAACGGAAATGTATAACTATTGTGTGGTACATTCACTAGAATGATGATGATAGAGATTTGTTGTTAAGCGACAAACGTACGTACAAAAACTAAGAATATTCTGCTCCGATATTGAAATATATGCTTATTTTGGGCTGTCAGTGGGGATGCTAGATAGCGAAGTTACAGGCAGTCATACGAAAGAGTGTGAAAATTCAGTTCTAAACTTGAAGTACATAGCTGGTTTTGGCCGCCATTCGATAAAACGCGGACAACAGAAACCAAGCTTATAGTTGGAAGTTATTGCTCCTGCTAATGTAAGGCAATGTGATGGGCCGGTTGGTGCCACGAAGCGATTTTACATCGTGCGTAAGATTGTAGCCTTTTACCATTGTCTGTACCACTCGTGAACCGACGGTCATGTTTTCTATTTAAAAGAATTTCGAAATCACGGTGCCTTTGGCGGGCGGGCGAGAATGCGTGAAGAAAATAACGTACACCAACCCGTATCCCACCAGCAAGACGTTCCAGCTGCTGACCAGCCGGCCGGATCTGTTGACATTTAAGGAGTTGCAATTTGAGGTGAGTTCAGTGCTGGTGAATTTGGCATTAGACATGTGATAACTATTATTATCATGAAAGCGATGCGTTAATATTGTATCAATAAACTTGAAAATGAATGTTTAACTGAATGTGACTGTGAAGTTTGATATATGTCACTTAGGAATTTAGCATTAGAAATGTACTGACTATATTATTATTGTGAGAGCGACGCATCAATACTGTATCACCGGTAGTGAATATAAAAGCGAATGTGTCACTGACTATGAGTTTGAATTGTGATATATCGCACTTCGTGACTTTGGCTTTAGAAATGTAATAACTTATTCTTGTGAACATGACGTATCAATATTTTAATAATCAATTCGAAAACAAATCTTTCACTGAATATGAACGTGAATTATGATTTACTGCACTTGGTGATGCGAGCATATGCCAATACTACTTTACAAAATCCAAAATGAGCAGTTTTCCTAAAATCTAGAGGTAACCATTCGAGTATGTAGTTCAGTGGTTCCCAACCTTTTTCGTCTCGTGCCCCCCTTGGCCGATATTTGAGCTAAAATTCCCCCCCCTATGAAAAAGCTGCCTGTGACTAAAAATGTACTTTTTAACGCGCAACCATTTGTTGACTGAGCAATTAACGGCCAAACATATTCAGATATGTCCGTACTATGGCGAATGCGGACCGCACTAAACTTTGGTAAAGTGCAGTCAAATTTAACCTGTTTTTGACCGGTCGGGTAGCCGCTGACGAAAAATAAATCACCAAGTGCGCTTGCTATGGGCTTGAGTTGAATCGATGAATTTGGTAAGGTATGTTTTTACCCGTTAGCTCATATGTTAAACAACTTGACTAGTGGCCTTGTGCTGAATTCGGCTTGACGTTTTCCTGCTTTGTAGCAATTTGGTCGAGAGGCTGTCGCGGACCCAACGAAATCGTCTTGAAGCGAGAGCTCCGTTTATTGCGAGCGAAGTTAGATACTGACCAGTAACGCATCAACATGCATGCATTTAAAAGGGATGCGGAAGCATTCACAAATTGGTAATCAAACAATCAACACGATCGACGAGCGCGCCTTGTAGAGCCGCTACACCATCCCCCTCCAGCGGCGGGGATCCTTAGGAACCGTAGCGAGATGGAGGATGCCTGTTGCGTTTCGATCTTCTTGAATTTGGAAGATCGCGCGGTTGCTCGATCTCACTTGGTTGCCGCGGTGGTCTGCCCCGTCTTGCAGGTTGTGCTACTTCCACNGGTTCGTTTANATCNATATACGCCGGNTTNANACGATCGACGGACACCACTTCTGNTCTGCCGCCCANGGATAGCGTAAATGATTTCGNCGATTTCTTCAGAACCTTGTACGGTCCGTCGTAAGGNNTGGTCAACGGTGGTCGGTGTGCATCCTTTCGAATGAACACGNATGTGCATTCTTTCAANCTTNCGGGNACTGCGGTTTTTGNCGTGCCGTGTCGTGACATAGGACGTGGNAGGAGATTGCGAANCTTNTCNTGNAACGTTGGCAAATCCNGATGTNNGCTTTCTCCTNAAAAAGAAACAAAATCGCCNGGAACCGTCAATGGAGCACCGTACACAAGTTCGGCCGANGAGGCGTCCAAATCCTCTTTGGGTGTTGTGCGGATGCCTAAAAGAACCCATGGTAGCTCATCCAGCCAGTTTGGACCAGTGAGTCTTGCCATAAGGGAACTTTTTAAATGTCTATGGAAGCGTTCCACGAGGCCATTGGCTTGCGGGTGAAAACTGGTCGTTCTGTGTAGGANCACGCCTAGTAGCNGATTGAGTTGGGCCCATAAATGCGAAGTAAATTGNGGTCCNCGNTCGGANGAAATGTGTGCTGGAATACCGAAGCGTGCCACCCAGTTGGCGATGCAATGCCCTAGCGCACGTTAATGTNGTCGAGTNNTCCATTGGTATCGCCTCCGGCCAGCGAGTGAAACGATCTACCACTGTCAGCAGGTACGTTTTACCTTGTGACATTGGCAATGGTCCCACNATGTCAATGTTTACCGACTGAAAACGAGAAGTTGTGGGTGGATAATTCGCTAGCGGCGCCCGNACGTGTGTNTGTGTACNTTAGCNCGTTGACACGGNACACATTGTTTTGCCCATANTCCGACCTCTTTCTTCAACCCATGCCATACAAATTTTGATGCCACCAGTTTTCGTGTTGTTCNAATCGAAGGATGCGAGAGTCCGTGTANAACTTCAAAAACTTTCCTTCGCCAAGAGCGAGGGACTACTGGACGTGGCGTNCCTCTNGAAGTGTCGCAAAGTANAGTAAGGCCGGCCGTTCCAAGCNGAACGTTTTCGATNCNTAGATTTGATATTGNCGTGCGATANGCTTGTACCTCCGGGTCAAGCTGNGCTTTCGCCATTGCCTCATAATCCAAGTCGAGTAANGGGNTCTGNACNTTAGAAATNGCAATTCGNGAAAGAGCGTCAGCTACACGATTNTTTTTCCCATCAATGTGCTGAATATCTGTGGTATACTCAGAGATNGCNGACAGGTGACGTTGCTGACGCGCCGACNAAGGCTCTGATATCTTNGCAANTGCGAACGTCANTGGCTTGTGGTCGGTAAANGCTGTAAAGTTNCGGCCCTCAAGAAAATACCGGAAATGNCGAATGGCAAGGTGCAGAGCCAACAATTCCCGATCAAANGCACTGTACTTGAGCTCCGGTGGTCGGAGGTGTTTACTGAAGAACGCTAATGGCCTCCAGCGTTGGTCTATNAATTGCTCCAANACTGCCCCAACCGCGTATTGCGAGGCATCGACCGTCAAAGCAGTCTTTGCNTCNGGTAAAGGATGATGGAGAAGTGTGGAGCTGGCTAGAGCTTNTTTTGCTTTTGCCATTGCAGTNTCCATCTCAGTTGTCCAAAGTAGCGTTTTTGGATTTCCAGANAGAGCACCATANAGAGGNATCATGATTTTNGCTGCCTCGGGTATGAACCGATGATAAAAATTGATCATCCCCGTNAATTCCTGNANGCCTTTCACNGTTGTGGGCCGGGGGAATTTCAAAATTGCGTCTACCTTTCCNGGNAGTGGTTTAGCACCGTGATTATCGACCCGGTGGCCNAGGAAATCTATGGCGGGTTTTCCGAACTGGCATTTATCNATGTTTATGACNAGTCCGTGCTTGGATAGCCTNCNAAAAANTTCGTGAAGNTGTCGTTTGTGTTGTGAGAGNGATTCGCTCGCTACCAAGATATCGTCGAGGTANACANAGACAAAATCAAGTGACTNGCAAACCATGTCCATCATTCGCTGAAATGTCTGCGCTGCGTTNTTAAGCCCGAATGGCATGCGTAGGAATTCGAACAATCCGAATGGTGTGGTGATNGCNNTTTTCGGAATGTCATCAGGTGCNACGGGAACCTGATGGTAGCCNCGCACCAANTCGATTTTAGAAAANACATTTGATCCCGCGAGNCGCGCGGTGAAGTCTTGAAGATGTGGGATGGGNTAACGGTCTNGTTGCGTGGCGGTATTAAGACGCCTGTAATCTCCACAAGGCCGCCANCCTCCGGAACCCTTGCGGGCACCATGTGCAAAGGNGANGACCATTGGCTCGAAGAACGGCGGANGATTCCCANCTNCANCATNTTATTGAACTCAGTTTGTGCGATGGCGAGCTTATCAGGTGCCAATCGNCTTGCACGNGAATGAATAGGCTGTCCNGTTGTTGAGATGAGATGCTNCACCTTGTGCTTGGGTTGTACATGCGTAAAATGCGGGGTAATAATCTCGGGAAATTCGGCTAAGATTTGCGCGTAGCAAGACCTTCCCGTGCTGACAGAATTAAGACCAAGCGAAACGTGTTCACTAATACCGAGAGGAACGCTGGTTAGGGAATGCAAATGAATGAGGCGATGGTGTTTGACATCAACCAGCAGATCTTGCGCCCTAAGGAAATCTGCTCCCAGCAACGGCTGGGACACGTCAGCCAAGGTAAATTCCCAACCATATTTGCCTGACGGGAAAACCAAAGAAAGACGCTTGGTCGCGGCCGTTAGAAGCGGACCAGAGGTTTTCTGTCTCCGTTCGAGCCTGGTGGGTGGGAATACGCTCACTTCCGCCCCGGTATCGACAAGAAAAAGGAAGTTGGACCTAAGGTCTTGGAGGTAAAATAATTTTTTGCCGGTTGCCCCGTTCACTGCGGACAACCGGCTTTGTCGTTTTCCTGCTGCCAAGCACAGGGCGGACGACATTGTCGTGCTTTCTTGCCAAATCGTCGATGGTAGAAGCACAAGTTTGAAACCGTTTCCATCGTATTAGGAATGGTCGGTTTGCTCTTACTCAATTTACTAATACTGTAATCGCCGGATCGCGATAGCCACATTTGATCAGCCCGCTGAGCCAAATCTCGAGGGTTATCTAGATCCTCTTTTGCCAGCACTATCCGTATGTTTTCCGGCATTTGCTGTAAGAATAAGTATTTGAAAAGAAAGCAGCAGGGGTGGTGATCTCCTAGCAGTGCGAGCATTTCGTCCATCATCTCTGTTGGTTTTCTGTCGCCAAGAGGTGACATATTTAACAGACGTGCAGCTCGCTCTTGTGGAGACAAGGCAAAAGACTGTAATAACCTGCTTTTGATTGTGTTGTACTTCTCTGCCTGCGGAGGATTGTCCAAGAGTTCTATCAGCCGTTTTGCTGTGGTCTGATCTAAAGCTGAAACTACGTAATAGAATTTGGTTTCATCTGCAGTTACTCCTTTCAAGGCGAACTGTGCTTCCGCCTGTCGGAACCAAACTCGTGGTTCCTCTGCCCAAAAGGTTGGAAGCTTAACAGCTACCGCATTCTGATTGCCTGCTTGCTGATCCATGCTCGTAGTGCAGGAATACGTTCCTGCCAGTCGGGGTCACCAATGAAGCGAGAGCTCCGTTTATTGCGAGCGAAGTTAGATACTGACCAGTAACGCATCAACATGCATGCATTTAAAAGGGATGCGGAAGCATTCACAAATTGGTAATCAAACAATCAACACGATCGACGAGCGCGCCTTGTAGAGCCGCTACAGTCTCGTGGGCCTCACTTTATCAGGGGGTGTAATATATAAGGAAGGCATTTAAACATACACCTAGCTACGTAACACCATACACCAAAGAAACAAACATTTGCAAAGAACTAATTTCTACTTAACAGTTCCACACCATAAAAATCTAAAAACCTTGTGAACCCAGTGTATCTTCCGATACAATGCCAAAGCCAGATTTCCCCTAAATAAATTAAGCCAGATTCCCCCCTAAAAATTTCATAATTTCCCTCAAGGGGGGAATTCCCCCCCGGTTGGGAACCACTGATGTAGTTCAAGAAGGCAATACCCACTGGAGTACTTGAAACAATTAGAAACACTTTTGCTCAAATATTTATGTAAAGTATTATATAAAAATTGAACTAGTAGTACTCTTTGACTACCCATGCTCAAGTGTCGTTTTTACATGTCCCGGTGTTGCAGCTGAAACCAGGAGAGACGCACACTATTGGCTTGCGGTTCGCGGCCGGATTGCGACGCCCTGGCACGCATCCGGTCCATGTCTTCATCGACGACCACGAGAGCAAGAACGAAGAGACTTTCCTCATCACAGTGAATTACATTTAGTCAAAATTGATGTATGTATCTCGTGGATGGTCGCTGTGACGCGTAACGCCAAAGCTTATTTTTGTATTAAAAGGTTTTGATATATACGAAACGAATTGTCTATTTATTGGTAGAAAAATGCACAGTCACTACCTCACTAGTATGGCTTGGCACAATGATTATGTTAGAGGAGTAATAGGGTCACCGTATTTTGAGATTGAGAAAGGAGGACACATTTCACAGGCTCCGAAAGTTACTGAAGCAGAATAGAAAACCATATATGGGGGGCCCGGGAAGTTTCCCCTATTGGGGTCGTGACCACTAGTTTGGGAACCCATGCTGTAGAACAGAGGTCTCAAACTCAAATGTGCTCGCGGGCCAATTTTCCAGTTTTTACCACGCCGCGGGCCGCAGCGTCAATAAGGGTATTCCATGTCTTTCCAAGTAGGCCTTAGTTGGCGGGATGAAATTGTCCTATTGAAAGTGAGCCGATCCAGCAGACTGACTGCCCGCGCAATAGTTCGTCCATCGAATGTGGCCCTTTGGCTGAAAAGGTTGGCCACCCCTGATTTAAAGCGTACCGCTACGGCACTCAGTACATTTAAGTGGCCTTGATAACATGGTTCAGCGACCCAAGATGTAACTAATAGATTGCGAATGGTTGCGATAACTACTTGCTTAGTAAGCGAAATACCAAGCTGCGACCTTCTGATCTATTACTTTTCCCATGACTCCGTGTCCCCTCGGGTCATTTTCATTTGGCCATCGAGTCAGCCTGAGTCCGAGTAATTCTAATAAAGGTCGCGTCCAGTCTAACTCACAAATTTCAGTCACGAATCGTCTATAAGCCTAGTGCTGTAAACTACTATCGTCCAAGGGTCAAGGTTTATCATCATGAATTGGAAATGTGGCGAAATAGTGAATCTTCTGCTGCATGGGCGCGGACAGTGAAGTTTGATGAATAGTTTCAGGCTTTCGGAGCAATTTAAGAGTGAATTTTCACTTTAAAACTTGAAAAGATATATGTGGCACTTATATATTGTAAAATTATTGAAAATCTAAAATGTCGTCGCGGGCCGCACAAAATGATCTGGCGGGCCGCGTATTTGAGACCTCTGCCGTAGAAGAAGTTGTTGGAGTGTTGCTCAACGAAAGCCAAAAATTTTGATCAGCCTGACTGCGAAATTCTGGATGCTGATTACTAAACGGATGTCACTAGCGCCCAGTCCACAGCCGTTATACCAATTGATTCCTAAAAGCTAACCAATGACTAAGATAGGTCATCTGCGCGATCATCCGCAAACTGCGTGAGGCCCTTTGGCCGGAAAGGTTGGACACCCCTAATGTACAGCAATTGTCTCAAAACTTTTAGATGGCCAAAGTTGAGCATTGTTCGAAAATCGTACGACCCAAGCCGCACAAATCAAAAGAGACGAATTTGTGATTTTAACATGTATCGTTTTTCGGGCATGTATGAAATAGACAAGGTGCACGCCAAACAGTCCTACGTATTAAAATTTATCACAAAAATGTCGTTTCATGTTCTCCTTCACAGCAAAATGCAACTGATTGTAATGGGCCATTCAATGTTTTTAAATTTTTTCTTATTCACATACTTCTTGAGGAAATTTTGAGGTCACAGACCCCTGATATTGCATGAATTTACACAGCGTCGCATTGAGCGAGAAATACAATCCTTTCTTTGGCATTGACATGGTTTCTATGACTTAAATAATCAAGACTTCAATAAGTTTTTTGTTCTGCAATCCCATTTTACGCACTGCGCATAGCATATGTAGCTCAGTTCACAATTGCAGAGTGCACACGACACAACACGAGTCCTTAAGCTGTATTTTCTTGTTACATGTTTTATACAAAGATCGCTTTGACGTCATCGGAGACCGTGCTGACAAAACATAATATTGCTGCAATAGTAGTAACATTTTGATAGACGTAAAATTTATAACTCATTCATGATTTTGATGTCAGTATGTATATCCATATGACGCTTGAGACTACTCTTCTGACTAAATGCATTCCCACATATATCACATTTACGGTCTTTGATGCCAGCTTGCATGTCCATATGACGCTGGAGATTTCTCTTCAGTGAAAATGCATTCCCACATACATCACATTTATTATTTTTGGTGCCAGTATGCATATCCATATGACCCTTGAGACTACTCTTCTGACTAAATGCTTTCCCACATATATCACATTTATGGGATTTGATTCCAGCATGCATGTCCATATGACGCTGGAGATTTCTCTTCAGTGAAAATGCTTTCCCACATATATCACATTTATTATTTTTGATGCCAGCATGCATACCCATATGACGCTTGAGACTACTCTTCTGACTTAATGCTTTCCCACATACATCACATTTACGGGCTTTGATGCCAGTATGCATGTCCATATGACGCTGGAGATATTTCTTCAGTGAAAATGCTTTTCCACATATATCACATTTAATAATTTTTATGCCAGCATGCATATCCATATGACGTTTGAGATCAGTCTTATGACAAAATCCTCTCCCACAAATATCACATTTATGATTTTTGATGCCAGCATGCATAACCATATGACGTTTCAGATATATCTTCCGACTAAATCCTTTGCCACAAATATCACATTGATGATTTTTGATGCCAGCATGCATATCCATATGACGTTTGAGATCAATCTTCTGACCAAATGCTTTCCCACATATGTCACATTTATGATTTTTTATGCCAGCATGCATATCCATATGACGCTCGAGAGCAATTCTCCAACTGAATGCTCTCCCTCATATATCACATTTATGAGCTTTGATGCCAGGATGCATATCCATATGACGCTTGAGATTCCACTTCAGTGAAAATGCTTTTCCACATATATCACATTTACATGCTTTGAAGCCAGCATACATATCCATATAATATTATATTGCCTAGTTGCTGAATTAGAAATTGGTCCAAGGATAGTTTAGAGCAGTGGTTCCCAACCTATTTCGACTAATCGCCCCCTTATCAATCTCGACACGAATTTTCGCCCCCTTCTCCCATATTTCCGGATCCAAAAAAGAGGACACATAGACGGGAAGTGTATTCACCTAGCTCTGATCGATGATGAATTTACTTTTAAAAAAGGCCATTTTCCCGAGGTATAAGCTCAGTGTTTCCCAATTTTTTTGCTTGTGGCATACTAGAAAAATTATAATACGCTCGCGGCACACCTACACAAAATGTGCTTTTTGAGAAAATATTTGCGTAGTGATGCGATGGCTATGCTCATTTATACAAACATATCATTGGTTTTGGTTTATTAGCAATTTTATCAGTTCAATACACCACAAAAAATGCGATACAATGAAACTGTGCGACTGAAACGAAGTGACATTGGATTATTGACGACATAACCGTATTTCGTCGTCAATTTCAAGCAGTCTCTTAAGCGCAGCCTTTAATATCCTTCAAAACAAAGAAGCTATGTTCACATAGTCATGGAGATGCAAATGACATTGCGACTCGAATCGCTTTTGTGCCTATTATGATTTAGGTCAGGATTTGAAATGAGACCAAAAATTCTGTGGAAACAGCGTTTTAAGAAAGGGGACTTCGTATGTGTGAATGAGATATAGCCTACTTCAATGAGATTGCTTGTTTCATTGCTTCCAAATGAACTGAATACACATCTAAATTTGTGAACAACAAATCGTGAGACGAAATATTGCAATGTAAGCTGAAGTGCCGGCAGTGTGCGCAGGTTTTGCGGACTAATTTTATGTTGAGCAGATGCATCACAAAGAGCGAGAAACGAATCGTGTATACATATCAGTCCAATTATATAACGTGATAATTAACCTACTCATCGGCAATGTCATGATTGGTTAAATTGTAATGTTCACACGTGCTTTATCAGATACGAAGC
The DNA here is from genome assembly GCA_000444245.1 of Botryllus schlosseri. Taxonomy (NCBI): domain Eukaryota; kingdom Metazoa; phylum Chordata; class Ascidiacea; order Stolidobranchia; family Styelidae; genus Botryllus; species Botryllus schlosseri. The sequence continues at coordinate 591 of ATSW01109153.1, read as the reverse complement.
GGTTAGTTCAGGGGTCACCAACGCGGTGCCCGCGGGCACCAGATACCCCGTAGGGCCAGATGAGTAGCCAGCGAGCATGTTCTAAAAATAGATCGAATAGCAGCATTTATCAATATTCGTCAGATTATTACCAGTGAGCTTTTAAATATATAGATTGATTTAGCCATTCTTGTTTCAATCATACTAACATGTAACTTACAAATGACAATACACATATATAAACACTCAAAATGACGATACATAAAATCCTCAATTACAATTGGTAATATATACCAACATATGATCACAAGATATCGAAGACGTAGGATACGGCGTTTTGCCCTAGGGCTGTAATGACTCGAGTCATGACTCGACTCAAGTCCGACTCGAGTCACGATTTTCTGATGACTCGACTTGATTCGAGTCATTTTTTCAAAAAAGGGAAATGACTCGACTCGAGTCAATCTGTGTATTGACTCGACTTGGTCTCGAGTTATTCCGCATGACTTGAGACTCAGACGACCAAGACCGGCATTTCATTGTAATTTCGAAGAATAGTAAAGTCACCACACTATTGGGTTATCGTCTATTGGTACTAGTACTTGAAAATGC
>ATSW01109141.1:0-18153 GCA_000444245.1 Botryllus schlosseri | reverse complement strand
GGCAGTGATGGTGGTACAGAAAATATGCGTGCACAGTATTCGGTATTAGATAGGAATGATCGATAAGACCATGAAGGTCATCTAGTCTGATCACACCAGCATCAAACAGGTACACTTGACTCAGAACAGTCTGGCTGTAAGAAATGTTTAGTTAGGAAAGGAAAATAGAAAAAAAAATTAAACAATGGTAGCAAATGATCAATGAAGCAATGTCTGGGCGAGGCGAATAAAATTTAGCTAGTTAGTTACTTGAGAGTCAAAACACCACTTCCTCCATATTCACGTTTACGCGATGTTTACGGGCATTGGTTTGTGTGTCAAATTTCCGATTAGTTTGAAATACGTAAAGTCGGCAATTTCGGTATAAAAAATAATTCTGAACACGATTCCGCAAAGTTGTCTATGAAGAAGAAGATGCAGTTGACCTTTAAATTATAATTTTTCAATTAGGAAATTTCATAGAAATCAAGTATTCGGTCCATGCTGACGACTGTTCTGACAAGTGTGAGCTGAAAATATTCCGATTTTATATCATTATTAAAGGGAATTAGTATAGTGGAGAATAAACAATTTGATTCTGTACTGAAGTTCTGTACATCCAGATTCCAGAATCTCTGTCTCCGATTATGATTATGGTTTCTCATTTTTTATTTCCGCTTAGATGTAATTCGTGCCACGATTACAGCAGTCAATTGCGAGGTCCGAGTCCGGCACGGTTTTTTAGCCTGCTTGCAATGCAACATTGCGTTTCGTCGATTTTACACATGATATTGGTTAGTGACTGAGCGTAGAACAAACTTACCCGTTCACCCGACTTTTTCTGAGTGACGGGTTGTGCATCGTAGTGCTTATTGTGTAGCATATATAGAACATACGAACAGTCATAGTATAGTAATTGCTGTGGAGTATAGGCCTACTCCTGTACTCACTATACATACTCGGTACCGGTAACTCAACTTATGAAATACTTCTCATGCTCATGTCGTTGCTGTATAATCTATTGAATATCGTCATTATTATTGGACCAGATGATGTCATATCGTTCAATTGAAGCGTCAGTATGGAAACCGTGTCCGTTGCACCTGGTACTCGTACTGGTATAGCAGTGCCAGAAGTAAAGTAATTTAGTAAAAAATGAAGAATTGTGTGAGCACAGGACACCGATTCCATACAGGCGGCACAACTAATCCGTCATCAAAATTACCTGACCCATTGATCTCGCTTTCCGACACATGCCACATCATTCTTGTCGCTTGCTTTTCTATATTTCTTTTACTTTTCATTCAGTGTGCATGTCTCCTCTTTAGTCTTTACATCGCCTATGCCTAAGGTGGGTGTCAGATTTCAAAAACCTACTCCAATTTGTTTCGACACGCTGCTATCTTTTCAATGTATCAGAATTTTTGTGATGTGATGAAGATTGCTAATAAACCGAACTTTACTGAACAATTGCACGAAACGTCGGATCAAAAATTGAGTAAATGAAAGATCAAACAAAGTCTAGCCACCTTGAATCGTTGAAAGGAATGTACCGTATTGCTTTTCGTAAATATTACTGCTTGTTTTCGGTTTGTCACAGGGTATGGAATTGGTGTCAACAGCACGCAGGATCAAGACGACTTGGTCGCCAGTTGCGTGTGGTCACAGGTGGTTGGTTTTATTTTGAAAAATAATGTGAAGTAAAATGAAAAAATGAAGAAGAAAAGTTGATGTTCTCGGCCACCACAAATGCTTTTTTGCAGTTAGTATGTGCCATATAGTGTTGGTAAAGTGCCTGCACCTTGCCAGTTGTTAACCATAAGCATCGTATCTCTTGTTAGCGACTTAAGCATAGGCATTTGAAATCAGTAATCTCACTTGTCACGCTGCGAAGTCAACTCTGTTGCACGAGAAAAGCTCCCATCACGGAGGATTTATTTCAAAAAATGAACCGAGATGGGGCACAGCAGTCATCACTTATTGTATTTCGTTCTTGTTACTTTTCTGCTTTATACAGACATCGTATGTCTATGACTATTATCAGGGATGATGATGATGATGATGAAATTACTTTACTAGATTACCATACTGAAGCCTCCCCAACATCGCGCAGTTTCTCTCTTATGTCACATTGCTCCATCCTAATCTGAATCTGTTCCTTTCATGCTAAGGATTCAGATTTCCCCCAAGTATACCAATTTATATAGGAAATATCGTTTATGTAGCAGTAATGCAATGAGTGAAGAAACCAAAGCACCCGGCATCACGCCAGACGAGATGAGGAGAAGGAGACTTGCACGTCTTGAAGGCGATTCTACTTCAACGCAGCAAAACAAGAAGGAGACGCCGTCCACAGCAGAGTTTATCTCTGGAGGCTCTCCGAAATACAAAATTGCTAGATCGTCTGTTGCAAATTCAGTCGCTAGCGATAGCACCGGGCCTATTGCACCACAAGAACGCATTTGTGCGTCTAATGATGATAAAAATCAAAACCCTGATTTATTACTGGACGAATCTCTTCCTATATCTGATACTCCTATGGAAGTAGACTCCGGCATATCATCGTACGGATGTGACGAAGAGATTGCGAATGATGAAGCCTTTTTTCTGAACAATTTGAAAAAGGCTCTGGCTAGATTATGCCGAGTGGCGGTCGATGCTGTTGACTTCTTCAAATCCGACACGCACACGGAAGAAATGATATCCTACGCAATAATGGAAGGATTAATGCACACGATTTCATCGCAGAAGAGTGACGATATTGTGGATTGCAATTCTTACAGAGCTTTGATGTATGTTTTCGAATGCTTTGAAAATTCAGAAAACGAACAGGCTAATGGTAATTTTGATGATGGCGTAACTATTTCGTTTCACGAACTATTTCGGGAGGAATGTTTAAAAAGCGCAATTTTAGTGCTCAATGAAACTTGCTTCGATTACGAGGACGCTAGATATAACAGCCCACTGTCGAATCTGTTACTCCAAGACGAAGTGCCGCACAATTTCCTTTCTGCGATGATTCGCATGCTCTCGGAGAACCAGGAACAATTTTCCGACGTAATGACGCCTGTTTTGCTAGATATTCGCGCGGCCGCCAAAAATATGACTTACAAAGATTCTCATATTGCCCCGTTAGATGCGTTGCAATTTCTGACTAGTGTCCACGCCTCTCCACATTCTAAAGTGAGACCAATCTGCGTGCTGATGACGAAGCACTCTTCTTGGATCCCGCAAACTATCTCTCCAGGAAAGGGTTCGGAAATCCAACACCTGTCATTTCTGGGACCGTTTTTTAGCCTGTCCACTTTCGCCGAAGACGATATCAACATGAAGTCTTACTTTGGTAAGGTCAAAGTGAACCATGACAGTATGAAAATGATCAGCAGTCAGATTCATAACAAAGTCGATTCCGCTAGAGAAAAAATGGCGGACGTGATACGAAACTGTCTCGTAGACTTGTCCACAAGAGACACGACAGTCTCTTACCTCGTTTTTGTTGTAAATGCGAACGTGAAGAAGAGCCAGCTACGAGCTAACGACAGCCATGTGTCTCAAAACGGATTTATTCTGAATATTCTATCCGTGTTACAAAAGCTATGTTTGAAAGTACGCATTGAGAAGGTGACTACGAACTACCACCTGCAACCTTGGTTCGTTTTAGAGTTCGCTGACGAAACAAGGTTGAAAATGACCAAGGATCAATTCAATGCTGTATCGGAAAAGCACTCAGACTCTTCGCATAATGCCGCTAATTTTTCGACTGTTTGTTTCTACATGACCATGTATGCCCATCACGTTTCGATAATGCCGATATGTCGCGGGTTCTCTCGTTACAATCGTACCTTACGCGAATTCCATTCCATGATTGAGGAACTCACTTCTAGCGAGTCTGCTTGGAAAGGCACAAGGGAAGAAGCAAGGAATCGTATCTTACTGAAAAATTGGACCGAGCAACTCAAAGATTTGATCACTCTGAAAGCTTGCTACGACGTAGGCATCTTGCAGGACAATTTACTCCATCAGACCCTCGTCTATTTATCTTCGGTCGCGCGATTCCTGCTGCGTGTTGTAGCACCAGTTGGCGAGGACGAGCCCATGTTACCGCTACCTCAGGATATCGCCGAAACGTTTTCGTCCTTACCGGAATTTTTTGTGGAGGACATCGCGCAATTTATACTTTTCCTGGTGCAATACTCGCCTGGTATCTTCGAGGATTTTATGGTGGGCGACATCGTCAATTTTTTAGTCGTCTTCACGTGCTCGGCGCATTATTTCAACAATCCTTACATTGTGGCTAAATTGGTGGAGGTCTTGTTCGCGTTAAACCCGTCGGTACAGCCGAAGGCGCATTCGTTTTACGAAAGGATCGAAAACAACCCGTATGCCGTTGAGTTTTTGGCGCCCGCTTTGATGAAGTTCTACACAGACGTGGAGACCACCGGGAGCAGTAACGAGTTCTACGACAAGTTTTCCATAAGATACCACATCTCCATCATCTTCAAAAGCTTGTGGTTGTGTCCCTTGTATCAAAAGGCCATCGTGCAAGAGAGCAGAAGCGGGAAAGAATTCGTGCGGTTCGTAAACATGCTGATCAACGACACTACTTTTGTTTTGGACGAGAGCCTTGATTCGTTAAAAACAATCAGGGAGATTCAAGACGCGATGCAGGACACTGCCGAGTGGAATAAGCAATCCGCGGAGGTACGCGATCAAAAGACGCAGCAGCTTGCTCAGCATGAGCGACAGTGCGATTCTTACCTCACCCTAGCTACCGAGACTTTGAATATGTTTTACTATTTGACTAAATTAGTACAGAAGCCGTTTCTGCGTCTGGAAATCGCGGATCGCCTGGCCGCGATGCTGAACTATAACTTGACACAGATATGCGGGCCAAAGTGTAAAAACCTTCGCGTGAAAAACCCGGAAAAGTACGGATTCTACCCAAAAAAATTGCTAAGCAGACTGATCGATTTGTACTTGAATTTGAATTGTCCGCAATTTATCAAATGCCTGGCAAGAGACGAGCGATCGTACAGCATGCAAATCTATCAAGAAGCCGTGAAGAAGTTGGAGAGAGCTTCTGATAAACCACAAATAGACGTGGCCGCGTTCGCGGACATGGCGCAGAACGTGCAAACGTGCTACGAAAAACAGCAACGCGCCGAAAGCGACATCGGCGAAATCCCCGACGAGTTCCGCGACCCGCTCTTGGACACTCTGATGCGCGACCCCGTGCGCCTGCCCACCAGCGGGAACATCATGGACCGGCCCGTGATCACGCGGCACCTCCTCAACACCCAGACCGACCCGTTCAACAGGCAGACTCTGACGGAAGAAATGCTGGAACCGATGGCGGACTTGAAAATACGCATCGAAAATTGGATCGCGGGAAAACAGACCGCGAGCCAGTAGCGAGCTCTCGTAAAAATGAAATAGTTAGGCTAATTTTTTCTAGGGCTGGGCAAAATCGACTACACAAGTGATTCTATTCCGAATTAAGTAATGCTCGCTATAAAAACTTGAAATATGTAGGTTCCTTTTATATACCCACTAAGACAGTATTGTAGATTTTGCACCACATTAACCGGCTGTTTTCTTTGAAAAGTTTTGCTTCACTTTTCAAATCGGTAAAACTCGTCCTCAATGGGATGCGAAACCAACAAGTAATATATCTTGGGATTCAGAATGTCAATGCCTAACCAACTGCGCCACTAAGCGAAACGAGAGCCGGTCAACCGATTGTGCATATAATCTGGAAGACAAGATAACCTTGTTGTAAAAATGTACTAGTTTTGGTTACTTCCTTATAATGTAGTCCACAACGTATAGCTAGGCTAATGTGAATAAATGCGTGCTATTCGCTGCGAAATAGATGTCTTCTTTCAAACAAGCCATGAGTGTCTGCTTTTGCATAAGTATTTCGATCATACTATCAAAACATTTCACCGTGAACACGCAGTCTGACCTTCTCTAACCAACAAGGTTGTCTTGTCTTGATTATATACACCTGCGGGGACCGTCTTACTCCGCGGCGTAGTTGGTCGGGCGTTGACATTCTGAATCCAAAGATATATTACTTGTTAGTTTCGCATTCAATTAAGGTCATGTTTTACAGTTTTGAAAACCGTCGTAAATTTTTTCTGAAAAACCGGCTGGTGCCAGCCGGTTGAAGATGCTTTGATACTTTTTTAACCATACCTATGTTATTGTACCAAGTGACAACGCCTTTGTTCGATCGAGCCTTCGCTGAAAATTCGTCCCCACTAACAAACGTAGATCTGTACAACATGTTTTAGACTCGTTTAGGGTTTGTGATACAGCTAATCGAATTGTGAAGGCTTCTAAGAGCGGGAAAAAAGTTTCAAAACTATCATTGTTGTTGGTTGCTGTTGTTTTTCCACAAAAGAAAATTACGCGGTTGGAATAAGGCGTATAATTTCAATACCCAAACATGAATCGCCTCTCACTATTTCACTCAAATTACTACAATTAATACTCAATTCGGTTTGGAGTTACTGGAATCATTATGCCCAGCCCTGATTACTATTTGACATGAATTGACAGAGCAGACCTGCTCAGTTTATTACTGATGAACTTGTCAAGTGTTTTTCGACGACATATTGCATTCGTACAGCTTTTTCCCAACTATATGCCTCAGGAATACGGTAGGTATCTTGCATGAACTCCCAACAGATTTCTGTAGGCATTGGTTCGAATGAGAGTTGTACACAGTATTCCTACTGAGAATTTATTTCTCGTCTTGATGTCCAAAGACGAACTCGTGAATTTGTTAAAAACGATTGACTGTGATTGTAGGGTCATTGCCGTTATTTTCTTTCAATTGTTTTGTTTGTTACTTTCTTGTACTGGACACTTATTTGCATTGTATTCTTTCATCGATACTGTTGGTACAGTTATCCATGTTAGCTAATTTATGTTTCGTGCATTTTTCTTCGATCAAATAATCTTACTTTGCTTATGAGTATGAGACAGTCAGACAGGATAGCAATATCTCGCTCCTTGATATTGATCTGTGGATAAGGAACCACTCATTTTAATTTATATTGAGTGATCTGGACTGAATTAGTAACCTTTCAACAGGATGAATTTATTTTACATATGCTTGCTACAATTCATTTCAACGTCTGTCAATGCTGTGTGATGGATTTAGCAATTTACTTCCAGAGCTAACGCCATCCGTTGTCATGGTTTTCTAGGGGAATTTAAAAGCTTTCGCAACTTCGTTTTCTGCAACCTTGTTTAGGTTGGGGCAGTTTTCTATCTCTTGTAGGGCAGCCAATTATTAGGGAGTAAATAACGTTACCATGTTGGTATCAGGGTAATTGTTGAGTTTTTTTTTAAATAAATTGAGTATATAGCAACAGGTGAACTTTCGTATTAATGAAAAAATGTATAGGAAATCAGAAAAGTGAATTTGATTATTTTGAAGTGAAGTTGTCCCTAGTCTTTTGATAATGCTGTGCAACTTTACGGTTCAAACAATATATATGTAACACCACTGCAAGCTAAGTCAATACCTATGCTTGGTTGGGTATATGAATGAATGAAGCCATTTACAACTCCCTCTTAAATGAAATATAGATACACTCCTTTTAGCCATCTGAAAGTTTTATAGTATCAAGCTCATATATTTGTCCATTTCATGGGTGACAATTATAATAATTACTTCTAGTGAGTGTTGCTGTCCAGTTTTTGCTGATTAATTCAACTAATAATACAGTACTGTCATCTTTTCACCTCCATCAAATTTTGTTGATGTGTTTGCATAGCCTCAATAACATTTTCAGTATCTGGTGTCATGACTGGCGCATTTCGGAGCACCAAGGATTTAGTTTAAATAGAGTGTTCCGTGCAACATGTGTGAGCCCTTGTCATGATATAACTACAAATGAAGTTACGCCTTTCCTACACGAATTTGAAGTATACAGCTACCTGCATGTCATTAGCATTTCATACAAAGGTTATTTCTGGTTTGTAATTGGTTTGCATTTATTTCAGCCGCACCTTAATCACGTCACCCGATGGGGTTGGCTTGTAGTAGCATAGTTGACTTAGCGGACAATGAATATTTAAAGACACTATCTGGGAAAACCACGATTTCGGAAAATGACCCTTTTTGGAACCAGCTCTTGTCGTTCACTCTCAACGCGCCGAAATCACGCGCCGAACAAGTCCAACTGGAAGAAATAACCGACGGTCATTGTAAATCCTTGGTCGAGAATAACCAACACACCGGGAATTTCACATCGCTTCTGAAAGTTTTTCTTGCTAGAGCAAAAGAGCTGAAATCTTCTGCGGAATGCGAAAACCGGATCTTTATCTGGCAAGCTCACAACGTCTTGTTCATCATCCGTAATGTCTGCAAGTTTCTGTCGGAGAATATGTCCGAGGACAGCATGCTGGAGCAGTTCGAAGCACGTTCGTTAGCGGACCGTCAAAGAGATTTGGAAACGGGGGCTGTACTTTCGAGCACGGGACTCACTAATTACCTCGACGAATTTATCAACACTTTGCAAGATATTATTATTGAAGTCCCTGTTTTGGAGTTTACTTATTATCTCCAAATGGAAGCCGTTACTACTTTTTTAGTTCTGCTATCTGTGCAGATGTTCTTGCCAAATCCTAAATTGCACGGCGTGTTCACGAATCGTACTATGACATGCTCATCGCCGGAGCGCGCTAACAAGTTTATCAAGGTGCTATTGCAGCATTACATCGAACAGAAAAGCCCGCCGGATAGTGGTAATGATTCGCAGGGAGGCAGCATCGTGTTGGGTGTCGCGTCTGCGGTCGCTTCTGGGATTTGGAGTATGGTCTCGCGACGTAAAGATGGAAACGCGACTACAGTAGCCTTGCAAAACTCTATCATTCCATCTCTGGGACATCGGAGTACATTGTTGCTTCTCGCGTTAGTCAATTACAACGTTGAATCGCTGGGACATCAGTCTGGAGGTGTGGGTACAAGGAATTTGTACCACGACGCGTTACACGGATTCCGGCACATCCAAGGTAGCTCGTCTGCGAAAGCATCAATTTCGCCCACGTTTCATCTGAATTTGTCGAGGCTGTTCCAAGCGTTGTGCGTGACTCAGTATCAGGAAACGTCGACCTTGTTGCTGTATTTTCTGATTCATAAAAACCCCGAAGTGCGCGCGTTCATCCTGTCGAAAACCGACATCGACACGCTGGTCGTGCCCATTTTGAAGATACTGTACTCTGCTCCCGATCAAAACTCTCATCATATTTACATGGCACTGATCATCTTGCTGATATTGACAGAGGACGATCATTTTAATCAATCGGTACACGAAGTCCACATCAAATCCGTGGATTGGTACAAGGACCGTCTGTTGAACAACGTCACTCTCGGAGACTTGATCATTTTAGTTGTGGTTCGTACCATACAGTATAACATGACTAGAATGAGAGACAGATATCTGCACACCAATTGCCTGGCGGCGCTCGCGAACATGTCTGCGCATTTTCGTAGCCTGCATTCTTACGCCTGCCAGAGAATATTCAGTCTCTTTACGTTGCTGGTGAAAAAGCAAAAAAAGGTTACGGAAAAGCTGGTGGCACAACGTGCCGGTTTGGATAGTGGGAATGCGCAGGATTCGTCAACGCTCGAGATGGAGTCCCATCAAGATTACGCGTCGGAGCTGTCTGTTCTGGTCGAGGTTTTGAGGATGCTTTTGGAGATTTTGAACTCTTGCCTCACCGGCAGCGGGATGAGGCACAACGTCAACCTGATCTACGCGCTCTTGAGACAGAAGGAAGTTCTGAACGAGTTTCGTAATCATCCCGGTTTCCAAGATATTCTGCAGAACATCGACACGGTTGTGGCGTTCTTTAGCGAGCGCTTGGCGGAATGTAATGAAAGCACGCTTACTATAGAGGAGGTGAGTTGCCTTGCCCCGTAGATGCCTGTTAGAAATAATTAATGATTCTACTCATAGCCCATCCGTATAGGCCAAATGAGTTATCTTGGCTATCTTGCCCCGTAGATGCTAGTTTGAAATAATTAATGATTCTACTCGTAGGTATAATATTTGATACTTGTACTTATGATAGAGGCCAAATTAGTTATATTGCCCTTGCGGCGCCATTTTGTACTGGTTAATGATATAGCGATGGTGCTATCCATCTTTGAAACTATCCACCATGATGTATGGTAGGGGCTATTTCACGCAGTTATTATGACAATTTCACTCGTAAAAGTGAAGTTATGTTGCTCCGTAGTTGCTAGTTTGAAATGATTAATGTTAGGCCTACTATCCATAGTTAGAATCTTTCAAACTATATACTACTGTCATCCTGACAGGGACGATTAGACATAGACAAGAGGGTAGAATCTCTGTCCACTGGACCCCCCTTCCAAGCTCCACTCTAACCTCTTTAAATCCCCTATTGTTCTCTGGAGAGAGTAATCTTCTTTTTCCTTATTCTGAATGCTTTCCCAGGTTGATCAGGTGGTTTCACACTGTCTTATCAACCCAAATTTTTAAATTAACGATTTCATACTAAATTATGCCTGTGATGGGAATCCCACCAGCATGCATAGATTTGCACATTCAGTCATTAATATTAGCACCACATTTTGTTTGCGATTCTAAATCTATGTTTTAATGAACCTTTACTGGTGTATAGGGATATTACTACTGGGAGCTAGATTATCTGATCCTTTTGATATTTGCATTTGTACATGGATTTAATCCGATTAATCTATTAGAATTTAGAATATCCCTCCTTTTGTTCATTGTGTAAGACCTTATGCAATGAAATACAGACCCTGCTACTATCTAGCGCTGAGTATTTCAGCATCAAGTTGAATCACTCGTGGTCTGTTAATTGGCGATAAATTTTTATCAGTGTTTTCTCGTATGAGGTAAACTTGTAAAATCTGTGCATTTCCAGGTACATCAGGTCATCAAAGAAGCGTTGCTGCAAGTCCCAAGTCATCATTTGAAGAAATTCCCAGAGTTGAAATTCCGATATGTCGAAGAGGAATCGCCGGAGGAATTCTTTGTCCCATACGTCTGGTCGCTTATATTTAACAAGTCGAACGTATTCTGGAATCCGGGATTCGTGCAACTGTTTGCGCTCGACGGCTGATATACCCGCTGCTTGCGCTGTGTGACGTGTATTCCAACAGTCTTGCGTGTGAGGACGAAACTGAAAAGATGATTCTGAACGCGCCATAAATATCATATAGCCTACATTATAATATAATATGTACGGTATGGTGCTCGAAAGGTGTTGTGATCTTGATGGCATCACACTGTCTTAAACTGTAATCATCTGTAAAAAATACTCTTGCATATTGCTATAAGCTACTATTTTGTAGCAAACAGACCGGCTCTAGCGGGTTGCATCATGAGCTCATGTTCAATATTCTTTATTTATTAAGTAGGCCTATGCATTTTGGATCTTGTCATCAGCTCCGAGCAGTTGATGTCCAATCCCACGAAATGAGTACACTATTATAGGTTCATGTTGAAAATTATCGTTTGTCTTGGCAAGATTCGGCTTACCGCATACAGATTTCTTGCTGACATAGACATGCCTGGAAGTTCTGTTTTTCCTTAGACAAGAGCGAAAACGATATGTGTTGGCTGCACTCTACTAGCCTTTTATTTTTCTCTTGCATTGTGCAACACGTATTGGGTTCCTTCATTGGATAATTTTTAGTCATAAAGAGTGCGCTTCCAGTGATCTACTAGTTTTATTGGAATATTTGGTTTTGCATACAGTAGGCCTGTGATATTTCGATTATCACTGAACGTTACATTTTTTTCATAACTCTTGTTACTAGTAACCTGAAGTGGTATGAAGTGAAAGAATTACGTTGTAAAACTACTCTGTATACAGTTGAGTGGTATATTCATATTGAAATGAACCCAAATATTGAAATAGTAGAGAATTGGAAAGAACATTGTATATCAACAATCGTATCACAAAATATGACATCTGAAAAGTAGTTGAGTAGTTGGAAACTTTCTCGAGTTGACCCACACTTCTAGTAGTGTACTGTACACCTTCCCACTAATGCAAAATGACTAATGACAATTACTGACTCCAGTAACAGGTACGATTGACAAAGTTGTATTCAGTTATCATGATACAGGGGTCATTTCGCCCCGTTATAAAGACAATTTCACTCATAAAAGCGAGTGACATTTACCGAAAAACAACATTCTACTTGAATTCTCAAGGGGAAGGAGTAGGTAGTTCTGTTTTAATAATTATGTGACAGTGGAAGTCATCTATAAACAACCACTGAAGTGGAGCAAGCTGATTGCTTTGTTGCTTATCACCTCTACTAGCAACAAGCTTTAGTTCATTTTAGAGATGTAAATGTGTTGTATTCTTAATGCATAGATATTCCAGTAGGTTGTAATGCAGAAATTTGAGGGTATGAATGATGCTTCTTTCACGTTATGTCTAAACAACGAATATATCTATTGCTGACTCGGATATTTTGCGACTTGTTCAACTTGTATGATTCATCACCGACTTAGCACCCGAATCCTAACCACGAACGGCAAACAATTATATAGTTGAATGCGAATTTAAAATGCTGCTAATCTCTTGTAACTTTATATGTCCTGTCCTGGCAACTATCTCAGTTCTGACATCCATTAGGTATGCGTGAAGCCCTGACAGTCTAGGAAGGGATATTCGTCGTCTGTTATATTAGAACATTATAGAGTATTTATATTTCATCACATGAAAGATTTTGTTAATGGATTCTGCATTTAATAATAATACTACAATACTGATACAAGCCTGCTCTTGGTATGAGAGAACTTGAAATTGATTGCGTTCAGGCTCTCGCGTGTGGCAGTGTATTATACGTAGGCTTACCATACGTCCCGTTTTAGGCGGGACAGTCCCGCTTTTTAACGTCTTGTCCCGGCCAGTCAGCCAAACGTCCCGCTTTTTAAGGCCGTAAGGCAGTGGTTCCCAACCTGTGGTACGCGTACCACTAGTGGTACGCGAAGGTCTTCCAGGTGGTACGCGAGTAGATTCTGTTTATTTCGACCGAAGGAAGTTATTAGTTCAGGTAGGGTTGATTTTGAATTTTTTGAAGTTTTTTGACTAGTGGTGAAAATACAATTCCATGCATCTCATCAACCCGGGCTGATAATGCCTAGTTTAATAGAATTTGTTATTACTAGGGCGATTTTTCTTTACAAAATTGAGTGTTATGTCAAAAAATTGTCAAAATTGTTTACAAAGTCAACATTTTTTTCACCCTTCCATTTCGTTTGTATCGTAGATTTTGATATTTTACAGCTTGTAGCCCACTTTATACGCCTACCGTTGTAGGCAGCCCATTGTCTGCTCATCGTGGATCATACATAAACTGTGGAACGAAACAAATAGGTTGACAATTGACATGGTGTTATGCTCAACGTACCGCAATATCTTAACTGAAGCAAGACTGCTTGGGCATTGCATGGTTATTTTATCAAGAAGCGCATGATGAAAAATTGTGATGTATGACAACATTGTCAGAATGGAGCAACATGTTGCGTCACCAGCAGTGTACGCACAGCTTCAGTGTTGTCAGCCAACGACTACTGCTGTTACACGGTATTTCTCCATCCTTGGCAAGCTACTTACTTAGTAAGGACAGACACTTTCTACCCGAGAATGTAAGAAAGTATATGTTTCGTTGTACTACAACAGATTTTAATTAACTCTACCATATTACGTGGTGTAACCACTGGGCCAGATATCGGTAAAATAAAGCTTTTTCATGACAAAATTTGTCAGTTTTACAGTCAAAAACGCTTTCTCAGGTCAAACTACTCCGTAAGGACAGACAGTCCTAACCAGAAATGAATGTCAGTAGTACAATTTTAACATTATGTGCGAAAACACATAATTTGGGTACGTGAAGTCAAAATCTGGTCAAAATCAAGTTTTTTTTTACATCAAAATCCTCCGATTTTTAAGTAAAAAATCGCCCTAGTTATTACACCTCACATAGTTCAAATACGTGGGTATGACGCCATAAATATTGAAAATATTTTTGACCGCCTACGGCGTGCGTAAATTGTGTAGGTGGTACGCGAGCACTGCCTAAAACCTCGAAGTGGTACGTGGGTGGAAAAAGGTTGGGAACCACTGCCGTAAGGTATAGGCCAGAGGTCTCAAACACGCGGGCCGCACGCGGCCCTCGAGAACATTTTGTGCGGCCCGGGAAGGCATTTTTCAATTTCAAGTATTCGACAATATATTCCAGTGTCATATCTTTTTTTAGATTTAGGAACTTAAAGTTCACTCTAAAACTACTACTAAAACCGGAAATCTAAACAAACTTCACTATCACATCACTTCCTAAAATCTACCATTCAGTGGAAGATGGCTATTACGTCACATTTCAGGTTCATGATGACAAAATATGAACCGTTGATGATTCGTGACTGAAAATTGTGATTTTGTTTGGTGCGACCTTTCGTCAATTTACTCGATTTTGGATTGACTGGGTGATAAACTAAAAATGACTCGAGTTGAGTATATGGTGGAGCGTTAAAATCAGAGAAGGACTTGCCTCTCGGAATAGTGACTTGGCAATCCTACGGACGCAGAAATCTGAGAAGCTGTCGTCGGGAATAGTAATATATATCAAAAGCCCGTAGCTTGCGTTGCGTAGGGTATATAGAATATAGTAATCTAATCAGGTCTGTATGGAAACCATTGGCATTCTGTGAGCCCCGTGACTTATATTTGGTTACATCCTGGATGTTGTTTGTTCTCTCTGTCCATGTTATTATCGGTGGCGAGTAAGGTAGTGGTACGCTCCACAGCTGTAACATCAATGGATTCTTCCGCGATTAGTCATTTCTATTCCAGGGGTTCTTAACCAGGGGTCCGTATCCCCTTCGTGGTACAAAGCACCACATCAGGGGGTACCGGATGCATTGTGGAAATTGGCCTATATGCTATGGAATATTTTCTGGGCTAATTTATTCAACTGGAAAATATTCTTCGCACCTCGTGCGATTTTATGTGAATGGGCTTTCTGATTTTTATAGGTCCTATCAGAAATTGTGTTGAAAATCGACAGGGGTCACTGGAAATCTAATTGAAAGTACAAGGGGTACGATCGCTAAAACGGTTGAAAAACAATGCTATTACTATGGAACAATAATGATTATATTTAAGTTGTTATTGATCTGTTCCAATATTAATCGAAGAAAACCTAACGCTGGTTTAATTTGACTTTGGCAATGACAGTAACAATAGCCTATACTTATCACGAGTATATCAGAAACCCCGATTAGGCTACACCGCTCACATGCTCTGATATCAGATCAATCTTTAGTGAATTCTAAAATATTATACATAAAATTGTGGCATTTCAAAGGTCCAATAGCTGCTTTACACTGGCGTAGCCAGGGAGGGGCGAAAGGGGCGGTCGCCCCCCCCCCAAATTTTTGGAATTTTTTTAAAAATCAATAGATATTACAGTATTTTGGCGTAGATGTATGTGCCCTCAAATTTTTCTTCGCGCGATTTATTGTCCATTCATGTCTTGATTTTAATATCGGTATCACGAAAAAAAAACTCTTCCGCAAATAGGCCTACCCATTATTGAATTTAGCTATTATTTAGAATTCTCTATTATGAAAATACAACAGTACCATCAGTAGATACAATACAGTAGCCNGAGGTCGTTGGGTTGATTGAGTCTNTAGGAGTGTCAGTTCAGTATGGGGGTTGGGGACTGNTANCTCCNGCAACTTCCGTTCCGGGACACACGAATATATANAAAGATAGGCTACATGCGACTCCGCAAAGTGCGCTTCCAAAATGATTGACGGCCANAAAACCGACCCATGTATTCCGAAAGCCTTCGAGAAACATTTTCTGGTGCTTAAATGGCTGCATGGCGCCTAATGATCCTGTCCCTGCAATCAGACCCCTACAACTACATAAATGCGACTGGAACAGGAAAATATCACCACCCCACGTTAAAAAGTGCTGATTTGAAATTGAACCAGTCTGATCAAAGGAGTTTTATTATTTGGTCTGATTTGTATCAGCGATTCCAATCTTTAAAGTATAATAGCGTCAATCTGTACCAGAGGTTACGAACTAACCGCGTGCTTCAACGAAGTGATAAGAATGGACACCACTTACTCATATAGACGAACCAATATTATTGATCAAATTAATCCTTCATTTATAAAAAAAAAAAACATTTACGTTCTGCGCGACTATGGCCGAAATTCAAACTGATTGTTCATCACTTAATGTCAGCGATTTGGGCTCGTCCGCGGAACGACCACCTAATACAAGCTTCGTTGGCAACTGGAAACTTCCATCGGGTATATGTGTGTGTGCGTCTAAGAATCGCATGTATGAAATTTCCCATGGCAGTATGTACGGTTCTGCGACATGTTCCAACGGGAGAGCTCCCCTAAAAAATTGTTTTTCTGGCTACGACCTTACGTGTGCGTGATCTCTTGAGTGGTGCGTGATCTCTTGAGATTTTGATTTAATTCTCGAAATTAGTAATATTATCAAAAAATAAATTACCAAAACCAAATAACCAAATTTTGTTTAGCTTGACCGCGAAATTTGGGATTTGACGACTAAACAATCAGTTTCGGCGAATTGGCGTAGCCAGGGGCCAGCCACATTTTTCGTAGATCGTCCTATATAATGTACAATATTTCGCGTGGCTAGGTCGGGGATCCACCAGAAGTCTTCATGTCATAATTGTTATTGATTTTGATACGTATTAATATAAGTATTGTTTTCACCGTTACCTATTATCCGGTCAAAAAAGCTCATCAACATTCATATATATAGTTCATATGGAACATATAGTTCAAGATGTATAATTAAGTGCCCCTGAATGTTTGATAACACCACTTCTATCAGCACTGCCAGTAAATCTGATAATGAAAACGCATTTGCAATATGCAAATAACAATAGAATGAACCAATTTCATTCATTAACCAAGAAAAATTTTCGCGCTTCGCGCGAAGGTGTTGTCATCGGGGTTTTCCACAATCATCATATTAATCACATCATGTCTGTGAATGGAATATATATATATAACTATCGCCCCAGATGTTGTGTTAATCATCCAATAAGGGCCCAAGTCTATCGTTTTTTTACTTATTTTTCTTTATCTTTAAGGTTCATTTACGTCATCGAATTTTTCGCCCCCCCCCAAATATTTTTTCTGGCTACGCCCTTGAGCTGCAATATTACAATCCGACAGCTTTTACGATATCATCATGCGTCCTCTCGCATGATGTCTGAACTCATTATTTCTAACAAATTATGCCCGGCACAAAAACTATTTTATTCAAATATTTGAAAATGTGATTTGTTCGTGCCAAGCGTGAATAGTATAATAGTAAATTACATTTTCTCGATGGTTGTGGAATGCCTTTCTGCAAGGTGCCGTTGAATAAGGCCTAGTTGGATATTATAGATTGAATACCCCTATTTATTGATGCTGCGCGGCCCGCGGGTCATCACAAATTAGGAAATTGGCCCGCGAGCACATTTGAGTTTGAGACCTCTGGTATAGGCTTACCATACGCAGGGATATCTAGAACTAGAAGTTCTAGATATCCCTGACCATACGTCCTCTTTTTTGAAAATTTAGGTCAGATTTAGAGCAAATTGCGAGTGATATGCCGCAAATTATCAACGAAGTGACGCTCCGGCGGTTATTTCGGTGCGGAATACGGTGATTTTAGCTCTGAGCGAAAATATGACCTTTTTTTAGTCATCCACCTGGCAATGTGGAGAGAAAAACGCTATTTTGAGATCTGAGCTTCTTTTTTTTAGTAAACCGATCACAGAGTGGGAAAAATTCACCGGTTTTTGAGAATTCTTCTCCGGTTTTGCAAGTCGTAAATTTCTGAAAAAGTGTCCCCTTTTTAGATTTCCAAAATATGGTAAGCCTAATTATACGTAGGGGAGATGTGGTACCGATGGATCAAAAATTGCAAAATGATCTCTGGCCCTCAAATCTTCAGCCGAGAATAGCAGATCTTTTGCTATCTCAACACGTCGATACAAGCTCTACCTATCGCAGACATTTACATGAATATCCGCCTTTTCAAAAAATATTTATAAACGTTTAAAATTTGTTGCTCGAACGTGTCATCGGTCCC
>ATSW01109119.1:0-11363 GCA_000444245.1 Botryllus schlosseri | reverse complement strand
ATTTTACCGGTCCGCGAAGTGAAAAAGGTTGAGAACCGCTGTTTTAAACAATGGCCTCGTATTAAACATGTTTGTTTTAAATTGATTTTTGTTTTAAATGCAACCCTACGTACAATTACCTGTGATTGACATCGTGACATCACAAATTTGTGTTCGCATTCTAGCTCACGCATACACAGAAGCTTTGGTGAAAGTTCGTGTTCACGCGAATCAGAACCTTTCAGGGGTTCTCACCATCCCTAGAAATTACTATTCGATTAGATGTAGAAAAAAATTTGCTGCGACCATGACTCTCTTAATTGTGCCATAGACACCAATTACGCGGACCGGTTCATTTATACAGAATTTCGCGGTATTTGGCCTATAGAAGTAGGCGGGGAGTGGGCGGCTAGCGAACAGCCTTTGGTAAACTGTGTAGCCAGTTCGCAGAACTATGCTCATTGCTCATATTTAAACTTGCATATTCACATATAAGAAAAGTGGGGATGGTATACGAGCTCGCATTATACACGCGGTCAAATTTGCTTCAACAAATGAAAGAATGTTGATGTCACCGGACTTTAGCGACTGGATAGATCGATCAGCGTATAGCGACAGCAACGTCGTCAGCTCGCTGACAACCACATTTTCAGGTAAATCAACGCTGTATAGGACACTTTCTACTTATAAGGGGCCGATGCAGTACGGGGGAGAGCGAAAGTTTAGTCCCTGCAATAATCTTGATTCAGTGATCGTCCTATACGTTGCAGTAGCCAATAGTATTCCCTGTGAATTATCTAGTTGATGGTACGTCAAGGGCATATTTAATTAGCGGTAGGGACAATCTTCGCAGCCGAGAATGAAAATTTCAAGGATGGTATGAATTCCCAGCCCAGTATATCAGTAGCAAGCAGCGCTTGATCGAAGCACTGCGTCGCAGCGATGCCATGTATAATTGCATATGCTATCTTCTCCGTGATTTTGCTGGATTAGTAAACCAGAAACGGAAATAGCCGTTCGCTGCATCGCGATCCCGATTCTGCAGCATTATGACGTGCAGTGATATTTGATCAAATGTAGAATTGTCACGGGTCGCCCCAGGCACCACATATTTTAATATTGTTATTGTCATAAAATAATATGTCTCACCGACGAATGCATTGGTGTTGAGCAATGACACATCACGCTGATGGGCAAAACGAGTTTTAGCAATGCTATGACTCAAGATTGGGAAGTTTCTACCATACCGTAGTTCTGAACCTGCAACGGCATCCCATTTCACCCATAAAATGCTGCATGGTGGAGCGCTGCACACTAAGAACCGCGGTACAAAGGCGACGTAGGCGGCTCATTCCGCGGTAAACATTACAGTCATTTAAAGTGCAGCGAAGCGAAGCGATATTTTTCTGTCAGCTGTTTTTAGCAGGTTGCGTGCACTGCCGAATAACAAACAACACGTGCCTTAATTCTTTTATACCGTTANCAGTGATAAGTGA
Source organism: Botryllus schlosseri (assembly GCA_000444245.1). Lineage (NCBI taxonomy): Eukaryota > Metazoa > Chordata > Ascidiacea > Stolidobranchia > Styelidae > Botryllus > Botryllus schlosseri. The sequence goes on along the minus strand of ATSW01109119.1, from coordinate 9,888 downwards.
CTTGGTCAAGGCTTGGCCGCAGATAAAAATGGACCAGATGAATTGGGCTTGTCAGACCAACATTGCGATATCGGGTNTGTGNATGCGGACTATATTATGTACAATATACATAATGCTGAAGATTTAGCATGGTGCTGATATAAAAAAAATCGTAATAGAGTGGGACCATCGCGTTCACAAACAGCACTAGGAGGTATACGTCTCCCGTGAAGATACAAAGAGTGCTTAGCGTAGCAAATTCAATACGCCGGTCAAACATATTTCGCAATCTGTTCAATAATATTTGCATAGTTATTCGCCGAATGTGAGTCATTAGATGTTGTAATATGTGCGTCGTCTTTATGCGCGAGCATTTTCAACGTCGCCTTTATTGCCATGGAAACTTGNAGTTTCGAAATCCTCAGGTCAATGCATGTAATTTCATCTGCTTTATTCTTCTCTGACCACTGACCACTGACGAGTGATGTATGGAAGTTATAAGGATATCCCCATTGCATATAGTCGATGTATGCTCCCAAGTTTAATAGTGTATGTGTGAATATGTGTCACCACATAGTTGCAGCATAATGGGTCCATATGTAGCTGATCAGTGATCACTGATCANGTTGNNNATGAGATTGTGATGTCAGATTCGAACAGTGCCGTGCGGTCGAGATCATTATGGAGCGATGTGGTATCTTGTCACAACATCATTTTGCGAGTTTATAAATTACCAGTTTCGAGTCTTGATCGTAGTCTATTCGGTTTACGGGCAAGTGTTCCGGGCGTAATGGCATTGCTTCGTGTCGGAAGTTCGATTGCTTCCCGCTTGTCCATTCGATAGGCGATGTCCTGAAAAATTGATCCATCCGTAGATTGGCGTTGCAGCTTACAATACTGATCAATTGTGGTCGAACGAAGTGTATCTTATTCGGTATTAGCTATGGCAGGCCATATTGAACTGCAATTATCGATTCGCCGGTATCTGCCCGCTAAAACCATNCTAGTCAATAGACTCATCTTTACCAGGCATATGCGTGGGTTATGGCAGTATTGTATGCATACGTTAAATAAAAGCCCCAATGCAAACAAAAAAAGAGTGGCCTCATCAATTTCCGCNCGTGTCGTAAGGCCGGCGCGNCCGGTGTTACTCAAGACCGATCGTGGATTGTAGTTATTCCAGAGGATATTATCGGTCATTGCGATATTGTTTTATTGGGCTTGAATCATTGCTGTCGTGAGTCACACGCCGATGAAAATGTTTCTGATCCGATGAAAACGTTGTAGCCGTAAACAACTTGTCGCCGATGCAACCGCTCATAAATGCTGACCGCAGCAATCGAACTGTTTCGAGTAATTGGTATTATTTCTTTTTCGTGTAGTATGCAAAAGTGTATGTGCATGTGCATATCTAGGTTGTTGAGTAGCGAAGGGGTATATCGTACTTTGAGAAGCGCGGCCTTTTCAAGATATAACAAAGATGGAACAGCAACCCGTGAAGGAAGTTAAGCGAATCACGTTCGCGGACATACCGGAGACCGATGTCAACGAAAACAAAGATGGAAACGGCATTATTAGCCAGCCTTCTAGATTTCAAAACAGGCGACACTCAAACGTACTCTTGATCGACCAGAAAAAGTAGGTTTCTTCTACGGAACTAGATACGAATAGCTTTGAAAGAGGCCCGCGAACGAATCTGGGCGGACAGTTTGCACAGTTGACTGATGTAACTCATGACACCAATAGCTGCTGATGGTTCGGGTCTCGGCTCGGCATTATATAGTGCTCATGCTCACGTTTCCGAGTATCTGGCTCCTCGCCTGTGTCGCTGTTCAGTGTTCAGTGTTCATGCGGCGTCTTTAAAAAGTCCAGAGAAAGAGACAACGAAGACGCATTCATGACAAGAGTATGAAACACCGAGAAAGCGTCAAATAATTTATAGGTCATGAACACTATCAATCTTATATAGACATTCTCCTATCTGTTCATTATACCGTATTGCGTCTTATGTATCGCATTGTACATCGTGTGTCTTGAGCAGATGAAATAATTGATTGATTTATTGATTGATTGATTATATCATAATGTTACTATTGATCGTTCCAGATACGTTGAACCTCCGGACGGAGGATGGGGGTGGGTGATTGTCGCGGCGGTGTGGCTGGACAACGCGCTGGTTCTGGGAATGCTGCGGTCGATGGGGGTGTTGTTTCCCGAGTTTCGCAGCGAATTCAGCGACTATCCGTCGTCGGCCATCGCCTGGATTAATTCGATTTCGCTGTCAATGCGAGCCACAGCGGGTAAACTTGTTAACATATTAGACGCATAGTCATAGAATACTAATAAATGAAACTTATAACGTTGCGTAGAATATTACGTTACGTAACCTGGAAGCGTTCTGATTGCGATAGTATGACCGCCGCTTCCATTCTCATGCTTATTGCTTAGGTGTTTGGGTTCAAAGTACACTCTTGTATGGAATGACTCACACGTTACGTAATGACNGTGANCTATGCGTAGTTTCTTTGTAGTGCTGACTCTTTGATTCTACGCGATATCAAGTTTTGTTGTACATTTCTGTTTCAAAATGAGTAATTATTGTTCAAACACACAGAGGTTTCTAGGCAGCTGGTAATTTAGTACCGGATTTGCAAAGTAATGCGCTCATGCGTACGCAACTTTGCATCCGTAAGTACCNGAGACAAGAAGGCGTGTCGTGTTTGCACGAGCGTACGACCAATAGCAGAAATCCAAGCACAGCACTGTGACGGTCGCGAAAAACAATGTCTTCTCGTTTGTAAACGTGTAAGAACGATGCTATATTTTTCGATGTTGACGCGTGAACCCATCGTTGAGTTACTGACACCGAGTTGCCTGCTAGGAGTGTTTATGTATTGAGTACATTCAAATACATGTTTATTCTGTTCCAGCTCCTTTATCGGCCGCGCTCAGCAACAAATACGGCGAGCAAAAGGTGGTTGCATGCGGTGCCGTGTTGGTTGTCTTGGGATTAATTCTAAGCAACTTTGCCACATCACCCGTGTTCCTGTACATTTCTCTAGGGTGTATAACGGGTAAGCTGATGTGTTGGTTGTGATCGTTCAAGCTTCATATGACGTGGAATGGTCCTATACGACCTATAGGTACAACTGTTGACAACGGATGTTGATGGGTTACTTTCTCCCTGTTTCAGGATGTAATTCGCGTTTCTGATATAGGTTGACTTTTGATCTGTAGTGCGTGTGTGCAATCATTAGTCTTACATAACTTAGTATTTGGAGTCGAATGTATGGAAACTTCGTTGTCGGTAGTGGTCAGCGATATGATTACGATGGCTGCAATATTTTATTATTTTGCCAACGCGTGCATGGGCGATCATTCCGACGTTCGGTTCTATTAGCTCGAAAATACGGGTGGTAACCGGCACTTCCGTATTTGACCAGCATTGATACCGCTGTATAATCTATGTTCATGTTCCGCATCGAGAAAATGCTGATTTTGAGTTACGCATTTGTGACTTTATGGTCGAAACGCCTACTCTCTGAAAGGACACAATTACTCGATATTGGCTATATTCGAACTGTGAATAACACCAGCGCAGTAAAATCGCATAGCATGATTGTGTTGTCAACACATGACCGGTGTTAAATGTCGCCTATAGTGCCAAAGTTATTGTACAACAATGGACAGAGCTTTTCATTCTTAAAATTATGAACCAGGTCATCCAAACTGATGTTGGGTATGGGGCTTTTTCTGCCAAGATGTTCACAATTATATCCTATATTTGGAGTGCTCACTATACGACAATAGTGATCTACCAACAGATCGCGAAGCTATTCCATACAGATTACGAGAAACATTCAGCACACCACGCAGCACTACANATCATAGGTCGTTATTATATTATAAAATGTAACATGATTGATCAGAGTCATAAACATAATCATGATTAATCGCCCAATAAGAAACGCATGGTCGCCTTTTATGGATCTAGGAATGACTCTCCTATGACCAATAAGATACTGCTGGGCTGCAGGGCTACTGCAGTAACCAGTGCTTGGAAACATTGAGATGCTACAACAGGTATACTCTTGAACTTGAGTCTTGTAGCAGGTAATTGGAGGTGGGTATACTCCGAAAATGTAAGATGTATAAAAGATATTAACACAAAAGGACTGATGGTAATGGATGAGCTATTTCACGCAATTCCTATGAAAATTTCACTCATATAAGTGATGCAAACTTGATGCAAAAATTAAGCAGTTTTAAACGGAGTAGAAATTGAAGTATTCTAAAAAAAGAAATACTTGAATAAGTAGTGCAAGTAAGCAAAACCTACACGAGTACTCCGAAGAAGTTGTCGGTACTGAAAACCTGCTCAAATTTCGCAATACACTTCGCGCTGCTACGTGCTGCGAAGTGCGCTATCCTTATCATTGCAAGAGAGTGCAATGCACTGCACACGAAGACGTTTATTGATATCAGCACTGATCAGCATTCTATACTTCTATTATTACAGGCGTGGGGTTCGCCTTCGCGTCACTGCCCGCTTTAACGATGATTGGACGATATTTCAAAAAGAGGAGATCGCTAGCGAATGGCCTGTCCAGATCGGGAGGCGGTGCGACTTTTTTCCTGGCGCCGCTACTGCGATACTTGGTGGATCAATACGGGTGGAGAGTAAGTAGCATTTTATGATATGGACAATAAAATGCAATACATATCTTATATAATTGATATTTTCACACCAATAAGATTATCATAAGATTCGTTACAATTAAACGAAAATTTCGTAGCTGCATGTTACATGGGAGCAATTCAGTTCAGTTTATTGATTATATCGTTAATTCCAAACAATGTAAGATTGCGATAAAATAAAATAAAAACAGGAAAGAGTCGAAACGACTTGAAATAGTTTTTCGATCAAACAGCAACAAATTATAACGTCAATTTATGTCAATATGTTATGAAAACATTGCATGTCGCACCCACTATGCAAAGGCCGATGTTGAATGTACAAAACGATTGACTTCGCTATCTTCTTCCATTATAGCCTACGTTTTCAACCAATAACCCACATGGGCGGCCGATTCTTTTCAAACCGCCGGATCATTTGCGCAAACAAGGTTTGAACTCGAATTTGAGTTCAAACGGAAAGCTGAAGAGGTGACGTAACATGACGTCGTCAGAAAATTGCTGATCCGGACGCTAAACTGCGCTTCGGGCTTGTTGAAAGCAATGTTGCTAGTAGTCAACATTCGGTCCTTGATGTTTGCGATTATTAACGCCTAGATACATATTTAGAGTTTTTTCGACTCAATCTCGCGAATTTCACGTTTTTAAATTTAAATACCCACTTGTTTTTTCTGTTGAAACCTTTCTAATGAGTATGGCACTGTTGTCGAGAACATTGGAAGCTGAATATATATGGTCAATCAACATTTAAGCAGAGTTACGCGGATATATCACAATTCGTTCTATTGACGAATCCTTTCAGCTGTACACCTTTTCCAATTCACGTAGATTTGCCAGATTTCACTGCTTAATTCAAGTGGTAATTTTTTAAGGCTATGCTTCCACTTCATTAGTAATATTTGAAGCCAAATTCGTTTTTACATTGTGTATTCTGTCGAGTGGTAGGTCGCGTTGGGATGGATTTGAATCACTTCAATCGGATATATCGGAATAACATCCTATGCGATGCAGTAGGCTACCTGTATTACTAATACAATTTCTAGAAGCGCACCAATTTGTGCCGCCAACATAGTCGCGAAGACGCATCATTTGAAAGCGGTCACTGACGATTGACTAGAAAAGGACCGTTACAACTCGCATATTTGTATGATGCTAAATAACATGACCATATTTGGAAGTAGGGCAAGTAGGCAAAACATAATTGAGTATACTTCGAAATAGTCGACGCACTACATTAGCTACCTCATGCCTATGTATCATCAGCGACTAATACTTTAACCACCTATGTCGCGAAATATTTCACTATCTTAAAGGAGGCCGTGTGTAAAAAAGTTTGAGAACCACTGCTCTAGACAAGCTTTGTCAGCTCTGGCAGATTTAACTCGCACATCGATCACCGCCACTTGCATTTCGTGCTGGCTTTTCAGCAGTCAATCCCATTAACAGGGCTGCCTCCTCATCGTCGGAGCTCTGGAGCTCAATCTATTCGTAGTCGCAAAACTACTCCGTTCGCTCCGACTGAAAGAGGAATTGGCCTTCGACAGCGCGACCACTCTCAGGCGGCACTCAATCCGCAAAACCGAGATGCCGCCAGAAGAAAAGGAGGTACATGAAAAGTTTTATAAGCGGAAAATATCCGAAAAAGATCGCGTTCGGCAGCTGCAAAAGTCGTTGGAGAAGAAGATAATGGAAGACGGCGTGACGGAGTCGTTAATCGTGGAACATTTTCCGCAGATAGAACCGGTTTATCAGCCGGCGAAGAAGAAAACACTGAAATTCAGCCTGTTAAAGAATCCCTTATGGCTCATACTCACGATAAACTTGGTGGTTACCCAATTCGGATATTCAATAACCCTAGTTCACTTAGTCGCGAGAGCTAAGAACATGGGAATGGGAGATTACGAGTCAGTCTTTCTCCTGTCTTACGTAGGCTTAACCGAGGTGACCGCGCAGCTGTCGTCTGGATTTATAGCGGACAAAATCTCCGTGCGTAAAATCAACTTACACAAGCTCTACATTCTCATCATGGCCGGGGCCACTTTGATGAGCCTGTTCGTGTCTAGTTACGCTGGACTGACGGCGTACTGCGTACTATTCGGACTTGGCTCCGGCAGCTGGCAAGGGAATATATTACCAGTGACTGTGGACACTCTGGGCATCGTGAATCTACGCAGCGCGTACGGTTTCTGCCTGTTTTTTAGCGGGTGCGTGGGGCAGATGCTCGGCCCGCCCACGGCAGGTGAGGATTATTTTCGTGATCAGAGACGTGGAAGCTGTCGCAGATATTATTGATATTATAGGCTGTTTCTTAAAACCGTATAGCCAATTCGACCACCAATATACACGACCAAAACGAATCAAATCGCTATTTCTTAATATTTTTATAGAACTGAAATGACATACGGGTATTCTCGAAACGGGTATCGTCTATTGAATGATGGGTGCAGTGCACACACATAATCATATCCTGGATGAAAATTTGGGTGGGGGCGAGTTTTTGTAATAATGCCGTAGCGTGACTTATACATTGTGACTTGGTGAACACTTATAACATCGCAATTCTTAAGCAAGTCAAAAATTCGGAGGGGCATAGGTACCTTTCGCTTCCTGGCTACGCAGCTGTCCACGCATATTTGAGATGTATACGTACGCATGCGCCATAACTCAGGTTTTAAGAGGTCTTCAAGCGCATGATCGGCTCAGTAACGCAAGTTAATTGACATGGTTATTGGGAATCTGTCAAGCCGCTTTGGCAAAATATAAAATACGAAGTACCCGTAATGCAATTATTGCTATTGGTCCTTTTCGATTCATTCGGCTGGAAATTCAAAAAATCTGATTCGATTCGAAATCCTTGATTCGAATCGCGCGGTGGCAACGATGATTCATCCAGGGCTGTATTGAATCCAGTCGTGACTCCTCTCGAGTTCGACGTATACGACACGAGACACAATTTTTGGGTGACTCGAGTCATTTTCGTGAATGTGGACTTGGACTCGGACTTGTCCCGGTGGTGAATTGAAAATGACTCGAGTTGACTCGAGTCCAAACTCTAAAAGGAAGATTAACTTGTGACTCGGTTACCACCTGGCGTCTAGCCCCTGTGCTTCCTTATAAATCATATTAAATATACTTTCATTAGAGTTAAGGCAGACAAGTAGCCTTCCGGAGTAGTGGAATCAGCCAGTGTACGTTTGGCCAAAACTCAGCCCGAACGCTTATTGGCAGCTTAATTTGAGCCCGAAATTGAGTTAACTTTCATATCGTTGATTAGTCGAGTATTCATACCACCAAGCCGGCCCGCATTCGACCAAAACCCGACCCGACTTCACCCTATAGGCAATATATCCTTCGACATGTTGATGCGATCATCTGAAAAACTTGACAGACTTTCTAAAGTTTAGTGCAAAGTTGGTGCAAAGTATTGAAACAATCCGATTCATACAGACTCTGTTCGTACTTCGTTACTGACAACCTGCAGTCAACATACATTTCTCACTTTCTGTGTTCAGGTGCCCTGTTCGACGCCACCGGTACTTACCACACCAGCTTCGTTCTGGCGTTTTCCTGTTTTCTTTTCGCGTCCCTGGTGCTGATGCTGGAAATACCGGTTTCCCGCTGTTGGAGAGAGCGCGGCGCCGCATCTGATCCGGAGAAGACCGCAGGAAAAGAACACATAGACGATATTTTTAGCGAACTCGAAGATGTAACGCATTCTAGAAACTTTGTCGCGTGAGAATTGCCGGCAGCCGACGCATTCTATTTTTACCTTACAACGAGACGCGCGTGATACAGTTCGTTGTATTTTACCCGTAAACCGCCAGTGAATAATAGCCGTGAAGACTTGGGGCGGAACTGATGTGGACGATGACTTCGTGATTCGATTCAGAGATGATATGTTAAACTGCGGTGCCCCAACGCTTTCAACGGCTTGATTCGCAGGCTACTGAGGTAACACGGTTCTGACTTCTGAAGTCAACAGAAGTCGCAAAGATTTAAGATACTCCTGCCAAAGCGTGGATTTGTGTGTGGATTACAAACTTAGTGGCTGGATCAGTTCGAAAAATGATTTGAATTGGGATGAAGATGTAATGTATTTCGAGCTTGCAGTATACAATAGATACTATCGACGAAATTGACCCTTCCTGCATAAGCATATTGTTTCTAAGATGACGACGTGCCCAATGCCTACGTTCCAACTGATATGAGTTACACGTTTTACAATAAATACGCAGGGAAGATCGCCGCGCGATAATGTAGGCGATATTCAGTATTATTTCAATCGTTCTGGAACGATTCGTACGGTATAGTACCGTGAACATGCTTATTTGTGACAACTTGTGCTTGTGAACAATTGAATACCATGTCATAGTTGGTTTTTACGAGTTAAATTTCAACTATCAATCGTAAGTATACGGTGCATTTCGAAAGGACAAAGGTTAAAGCAAATGTGCAACATTGCTATTATGAAAATTGCTTTCAACTCATATCGGCAATACTAGAGTGTAAAGAATTGCATTTATAGTTTTTTTTAAACGCGAAATCAATGATGTCACAATAAACACATGAATTATGGTGGTCATTGCAGTGAGTGATGGAAATTCCACCAGCATTCAACGTCTAGATACAGCGTATACATGTGTGCACTGTGCACGGTGCGCCAGTAATACATTCCATCAAATTTCTAATGAGGGCGCTATACCGGTGTACCAATGTGAGGTGTGAAAGATATTTACCGTGCATTATACGCAGAGGTGGTCAGAAACGAACCAGCGGGCCCCCGGAAGTACGTTTAATATTGCGGACTGCTCAAGTAGGTTTGCCTACTTGTACTATACTTACTCAAATGTCTTGAGATTACTTCCACATATGCCAGACAGTATTGTAGGGAAGACTAATAACTTTTACACTTCGTATTTTGAAAAGTAGAAAGCCGCTCCGGGACAAGTTTGAATCACTTTTATCAGCGGTACTGTCCAAAAAATGCGTGAAATAGCTTGGTATCACGGCAACCAAATATTTATTCGAAAGTTCTATACCGATTTGTATCGTTGGTCATTTTTCGTTAGTCGCGAAGATACGCTACTCTGCACCCCCGTTTTTTTCTCCTCCATGCTCTCCGTGATTGCTGAGCGCCTAGCAGGATAGCCGCGCATGCCAGTTTTCGATTCTTTGGTCTGACCCGGCCGGGTTCGAACCCACGACCAGGGCTTT
>KE603597.1:0-18569 GCA_000444245.1 Botryllus schlosseri | reverse complement strand
AGAGCCAGCGCGAAGCGCGAAAATTTTCGATAATTTATGATAAAATCTGTAAATCAGATCGGCGACTGCATATATAATATGCCATCAATTTATTGTCCTCTCTACTCACGTAATTAGATTTACCGGTAGAGCTGAGTGAAGTGTCTTGAAAACGGGAGGGCCCGTAAATAATGAATAAACATCTTCGGGCGGGCGGAACCGTTGATATGACTTCGTTACATGATGTTATTTCGTGACTTCCAGTCTGCTATATCAAAAAATATAGAACCGCCCAAACGTAGGCTTCTAAACTAAGAGAAGCACACGATTTCAAATTGGTATTTCTTCACTGGCATAAAATTTTACCCAGCGGGATGGTATTTGTCTTGTGAGGTTCAGATTGAAAAGACAGGAATATTCGGCGCCAGTCATTTAGGCGCCTATGGACAATTAAACCTATATGTATTTTGTATATATAGCGAAGTCTTTGATCTGCATAAGGGCATAGACCTTTTCGGCCAAGCTTTTCTCGCTGCCCAATCGTTCTGGCACACTTCTTGGAGTCGCATGTTATATGGCCTAAAACTTGATTGTATGTCTTGGTGGGTCGTCGCGCGGTAATGGCCCAATACCGAATAAGAAAGATATACGGCTACGTGAATTCGCGCGCAGCGCGAAAAAATTTTGAAAAAATTGCATAAATTTTCAAAAAATACTCTATGATTTATGCTAATTCAGGAAATAATTTTGGGCCCCCCATCGAGCTCGGGCCCCCCCCAATTGGGGGGTTTGGGGTGCGGCAGTTACGGTGCTGTATATATCAACGGCACCCATTAAGTAACGGCGTCATCGAAAATGAATATGTGGACTGTTCGGAAAGCCCATACATAGATCTGCATTGAGCAATCATTTACAGATTATATGCACACCTACAGAGTACACATTATCTCCCGTCAGCGTTCCAATACAAATATATAGCCTATTATTAAAGTCGTGAAGTTTACAGAAAACTCATTGACTTCATGCCTAATGTATAGGTGATATAGGCTATTTCGCTCTTTGTCAGTATTGCTAGCTGACTACTAAATTGGAGCAATGCATAGTAAAATTACGGGAGATATCGATCTTCGAGGAAAAATATGCCTCGTCACCGGAGCGTCAAGGGGTATTGGAAAGGGAATTGCGATACAGTTGGCTTTGAATGGAGCGAAATGTTACGTAACCGGGAGGAAGTTGGAAACATTGGAGATAATAAAGCAAGAGGTAGGATTTGGGAAATGTAGAATCCGAACACTTCAGGCATAAATCCAATCTTGTTAGGTGTCTGAAAAACACGGGACTGGAGTGTGCATTCCCGTGCAATGCGATCATTCAGACGATGAACAAGTGGCAAAAGTATTCGAAGTGATTGCTAAGGAAAACAACTCTCAGCTCGACTTACTGGTTAACAATGCTTATGCCGCTGTTGAAGTAAGCCAATCGAATGTAGAGCACACATTATTGCTCTCTTATATCACCATGCGAATTTTGCGTAATACAGTATATAGCCAACAACATCACGAAGAAGTTCTGGGAACAACCTCTTGATGGTTGGGATACGATAAACAATGTCGGACTAAGGTAAAATATATTTCACACTCGTATCAACTGTCTCCCAAGGTTAAGTGCGGGTGTCCGCGATGTATAGTATGGCTCTCAAATTGGGTCATACACGGTATTTTATGGACCTAGGTAATTCTGACGTGCTTAACATACTGAAGCCGACTATTATGGTAGCTCATGACAGGGGTTCTTGAAGTATGGGTCGCGAGTCGCGACCTAAACATTGGTCACCAAGGGTATAAATTTGGGTGGCGACAGCACCAGAGCGATCTTTAAATATGTAGGTTATGTATTATTTGCTAAATTTCTCTCACCTATTCAGTTTTTTCGCGCTTCGCGCGACCTCAAGTGGTTAGTTTGTACTTACATCCACGGTCACTGCTATGTTCAGTTACTTATAGTCCAGGGGTTGGCAGACCTGCTTCATGCGCGAGCCGCATATCAAAAATATTAGCTTTAAAAGAGCAACAACACAAAAATAAGAATTTATGGTGTCACAATGTAATGTAGGGTATCGAAAGAAGTTATTTATTGTGTTGAGACACAATGCGCCTCCACTTGAGCTGCAAGATGTTTGAAAGCAGGCTGATACGACGTCTAAGCACTGCGGAGCAGTTACCTCAAGTGCTAATGAGAAATTATGGAAGATTTCAGCTCGGTAATCTCGACGACATTTTATTAGCCAAACTCAGCAGCTATCCTTTCCAATACAAATGGAAGAGCCGTATTCACCATTGCTAGCACGGAAATGATCGTTACCTGCGCTGACGTAAGTAATAATCAAGTTCATTGTTCAACACAATGAATTATCATTGATTGATGACCAGGCATCCATTGTTGCAGGTGAAACGTTTATGTGAGCTCGATTCGAGAGTTCAATTGCAAATCCCTAAACCTGTTATGCCACCTTCACCTAAATTTTACAAGTCTTGCGTAAACCACAAGGAAAGTTAAACAACACGAAAACAACGCATATTGTTAATGCGCATTAAAATGCATAAATTTATAATAAAGGCACCGCTCTACAAAAATGGTGAAACGCACGCTCAATTATAGAGATTGTAGAGTACAGTCGTCGAGCATGTCCGCATTCAAGTCGAAATACAAGCAATTTTTATAAATCAATACTAGCCAGTCTTCAGGATTACCGGACCACGACCTAACATCGACCTCGCCCTCCGCCGCATGCCACCTCATTTTGTCGCTTGCGTCTTATATTCTCTGCAATACTTTTCATTCAGTGTGCATGTCTCTTATTTACTTCGCCTAGGCTAAGGTGGGTGTCTGATCTTAAAGGCTACTCCAAGTTGTTTCGACACCTTCCTATATTTTCATTGTATCGCAGTCTTGTGATGTTTTGAAACGATGAAAATATTAATAAACCTGATTGATTGATTGATTGCGGGCATAGTAAACCTGTTTATGACTCATATGCCGTCTGAATTTGCACTTGAGCTTGACCTGGATCTTGAAAATCACTGAAGCGTGACCAAAATTAACAAATCCCCTCTGAAAACTCTCCAGAACACGTTTTGATGTTTAAAACGGTAAAAATTTACACAGAATATCGTACATGTCGACTTCTGATGTTCTGGCAGATTTTCCGACAATATTTCCCACTCGGAAAATATCTGAAAATTTTAGGTGATAACCATATTTTCATTTTTTTATTTTTATTTTATTTTAACAAACCGAAATTTTGACTAAGGTACCAAATGCATCGGAAAAGTCTCGGCTTTTCAAAAAACATAGTAGAAATCGGTGTCAGAGACATGCCATATCATATATGATACACCCACCTCGTAAGGGTTAAATGCTTTAGTCCAGGGGTGTGCAACGTGCCGGTGCGGGATTGTTAGACGCAGGAATTTCGGGGCCTACCCTTTCCGCACCGGGACACATGAAAACGTGAAGTTTTGTGCAACACGCGGATGGGCAAAGTGCGTTGCTAAATGGATCGGCGGCGCTAAAACCTTGGCACAAAATCACCGTCACTGGTTGGCCAATGGTCTGCACCGAATAGCCCCGTCCTTGCACTCTGAACCCCGCAGTACAAATGCTACCAGCAGAGGAAAATAATGCCCCTCAATTTGAAATTTCGGGCATCATACATGTCTCATGTACTGTGTTACATATATAACTGGTTGTCTGCATCTTCTATTTCGTGAATGTCCGTAAAAATATAGCATAGGCTACTAACATTACAAATAATGCATTCATTTCGATGTGTGAGGCTTGGGTCGCGATCCGAGATACCTATACAACTTGGATTTTGGTCGTGGACCAAAAAGTTTGAGAATCACTGTCATATGACGTCATTAAATTATTTCTAGAAATCATTACCGTTGTTCTGTGCATGCCGCAAAGTTGATGGTGGAGAAACGCCAAGGTCTGATCATCAACGTGTCGTCAGTTGGGGGGCTGAGATATGCTTTGTCAGTACCATATGGAGTCGGAAAAGCAGCGGTAATCATAGAAATGAGGAGTGTATTCGTATATCTAGGCCTACCGAAGCCTTTTGAAGAGATAAAAGTGGATAAAATTGTCCTTCATTTGAGATTTGTAAATTTTGACATCATTTTGTTGGTTTTGTGCAGTGCACTTTAAACTATATAGGCTACGCCATTGGTGGTATTTTATTCCTCAATTCAAACTTTACATCCTTGCCATACCTACGAGACTACAACCAGAATATTATATCATGCCTGTATAGCCAGCCAGAATCAATATAGGAGCCCTTCGTCTTCAGAAAGATCGAATGGCTCGAGACTGCGCTCACGAACTTGAAAAGTACGGAGTCGCTTTTTTATCCCTGTGGCCCGGCATCGTACGAACAGAATTTATTGAGGATATGGTGAATAAACCAGGCGGTTCTGGGGTATGATTCAACTTAAAATCGCCTTTCGGATCAGTTAACTAGAAATGCTGCGCATTTTCGTACCAGGTATTTCCAAAGTCTGCCGTGGAAAAGGGGGAAACACCGACATTCGTGGGGAGGTCTGTAGCAGCCCTTCTATCAGGTACAAATTCCATCACTGAGCGTGTCCAGAGGTGGTCAGTATCTCAGTAACGAAGTATCCTACTTTTTCGAACTAGGGACCTATACGCCAGTATAGGTTTCAACTGTAGTTGCATTACATATTCAAGCGTTTATGTTTTTAGACTACTTGCAGTTCTACTTGAGCAGTTTTAGGACAGAACTATTGACTTTTTCATTTTGGATTATTTAAACTAGAACGTAATTTCGGGATATGTTTGCAGCAGCATTTTTTATTGTGAAAATGTCATAACGGCTCGAAATTGCCCCTGTATCACCATAACCGAAGATATTTTCGTACATCGAAGCTATTGGTGGTGTCATTATTACATGCTCATTTTGCGCCAGGAGCCAACACAGGCTATTCCTTTACTTCGTTACATCTGCCAGTCAATCTGGTAATATCCATGCCATTATAGCCCGAGATACAAAAGACCGACGAGGTGATATAACGACGTTTCAAAACTAAGATCATAATCTGCCACGCATGACTTAGTCTTAAGATGCTATATGACACCGTCAGCGGCACGACTTCTCGCGCTCATTGGATATAAATGTTAGGGATGGTGTGAACGTTAGGTTCACGTTCGCGTTCTGTGCGTGAACCTTGAAAATTTAGAGGTTCACGTTCACAAACGAACCTTGCTATAGGTTCTGCACTGTGAACCTTTTTCATATATTACAATTTTCACTTCATTATAACATCTTTGGTTGAAACTCATTGCATTTCAACTGCGGGCCACTCTATGCATAGCGCGGGCAGCATAAAAAAAATCAACACTAAACGAGCATGCACCTTGACAATCTCAAAAATTTTACTTGCTTTGTTACAAACGTTTGCTCAAAATATCCAGCTTTCCGTGTATGGATATATAGTGACTCTGCTCATCAAGAGCTAAATACACTGCATGCATGCTTAACCAACCAATCAATGAAATTGATATCGTTGTCTGATGTAAATAATCTAGCAGGGATCAATCTTGATTTTATATTTTTATTGTATCATAAAAACCAAATCCTTGCGATTGGATTGTTGGCTTGGCTACCGCTGTATAACTTGTTAATTGGGTAATTCGTAATAGCGGTAGCAAATATACAAACCCGTTATACACTCTGCTCGATATCAACGTAACAATAGTCAGATACCGAATACATTGTCGGGTTTGTTTGTTTTGTGGTATTCATGGTGTTTGTGGACTACTATGGTCATTGGTCGTTTACACCAGTAGTTCTCAACCTTTTTCACCTCGCGGACCGGTAAAATTTCAAAAAATGTCTGGCGGACCGGTGAACTTTCAAAATTGAAATGAAGCCAATATGTAAACTATGCAACTGTTTTTTGCAATTATATGGTGCTAGAGAGTGAGATTTGGAGGGTTTTGATCGCAATTAAATATCTTCATGATGGCATCCATGATCCATGTGATTTTATGGTAGTGAGTCTGCTGAGTCGAGGTAAAATTTCCTTGTCCAGATAAACGTGCTACCGTCGAGAGTCGTTTACAGTCTTTCGCGCCGAAGGCCGTTTCGGAGTGGAACCAAGACCTTGTCGTGCTACCTTGCCTATTGCCCACTGTCACCAGACGCAGGCTACTCTGGCAACTACGAATACAATGCTTCCCGCAAGAAAAAACACCTTACAGCAGCTATACCGGCCATGCGCAAATCCGAGCCGAAAAATTTCTTCGTCGGCTCGCACCCAAAAACGTTGGTATTGGGCCCCACAGGGCGATAAGCAAAACTTCTGGGGGCTTCGCCCCCAGACCCTCCGGTCGAGTGGTTGTTTCCACCTGTACTTGTGAGCATATTCATTCTACTCAGTGTGAGCAGAGAGTTTATGTAGCCTAATCGCGCCAATGGCAAAAATTTTCGATCATTCATGCCGGAAATTTTCTCGCTTCCGAATTTTTGGCACAACTTTCGGAGTCCCATGTTAGCCTAAACTTTATTATGTGTTGGTACGTCGTAGCGCGTTAATGACTGACGCCGAAATGCCCCTTTCTATAAACCATGCGTATTTCTCGGAGAAGGGCACCAACAAGCAAAAACGCATTTAGTGACACTAAATCGCGCAAAGCGCGATAAGAAATTGAAACAAGTTTAAAAAAAAACGTCATGATTCATGTTCATTTGCAAAATAATTTTGGGCCATTTTCAAGCTCGGCCTCTCTAGAATTGGGCGGTTTGTGGTGCCCCAGTTACGGTCCTGCACAAAATGAGAGAATCGAAAACGAATGATCGCGCAAACTGCGCTGTGTAGCGATGAGTCAGCTCGTATCTTTTCTGTACTTGTCGCCTTCAACATTGCATCTTGAAATTAAGGTATAAAACTGTAATATACCTGGCGGACCGGCAGGAATGTCGTCGCGGACCGGCACCGGTCCGCGGACCGGCGGTTGAGAACCACTAGTTTACACCAGACCGATATTCTTCTGTCGACTTATAGCACAGCCCACTTCTAGGCTTTTTGTAAGACACCGCTTAGGCGGATGAGGTGGCGAGGAGGAGCCTATAGATAAACCTCCAACATTTATGTATTGGAATTATGAAGTCGACCTCGGACTGGAACCCGCAACCCATTGGTATTGCAAGCGCGGATTATACCACTGCGCTATCTCTTCACACTCACACTCGAGCGAGATAGTGTAATGGTTATGCGTCCGGCTTCTCGAGCGGTCCCGGCCGGGTCATACCAAAGACTCGAAAAATGGTATCCGCAGCTATCCTGCTAGGCGCTAAGCAATCACGGATAGCATGGAGGAGAAAAAAAAACGGGGCGCAGACTAGATGACCTCATGGGGCCGTATCGCAACTCCGTCGCCAAAGCATCTCGATGGTGCAGGCGAGAAATAATATCATATCTCTCTCTCTCCCTCTCATTGTCCGCTCTGGCCTAGACCGTTATTGCGCAAGCTTATATTCCCTTGCAAGTCCTCGTCGAAATTGTTGGCATAGCGACGCAACACATTGATTTCACGGTATTATTATATCATTTGATTGCCCCAGTTAATACATTTGACGACGTTTAAAACGTCAATATGTACTTCAGCATTGACATTATGTAGCCCGAGACGTCGCTAGATATCGTGCACTATTACTTCACTGAAATGTAGGGTTGGAATTAGCAATATGACGTCATGTGACGTCATGACGTTCACGTTCGCGTTCACACAGAACCTTTCAAAAAGGTTCGCGTTCACACGAACCTGAACCTTTCAGAGGTTCACACCATCCCCAATAAATGGATTTCGGAGACGACTAAAACTGGCTTTTCCTCAATATTCTGTCAGACGAATCGGATATGGATTTTGTTTCGGACAGTTGTAACTTTTGTTTCGGTTTGGATTTTTCTGGCCAGAAATAATGTCTTTTGATTTCAAGCCGAAAGAAAATATCGCTAGCTCGACAACGAAACACGGGCAGTGAGCACCTTGTGATAGGATTGGTAGCACTTTTAAGCGTTGTTCTGTCAAAGGACCCAACATATATAAATCAGTCAGCCTTTGATAAAGCTACGCCCTCATGTAGGCCTATCTTATAGCCCAGCTCTGCGATTAGGGTTCTCCGAAAAAATAGTTACTCAATTCGGATTCTGGACGAGAATTTGAAGATTCGCAGGAATTTTTGGATGAGATTCTTCGGATTCGGACGAACACTCGAGCTGTCGGATGGATTCGGATTGTCAGGAATAGAGATATGCGGGTAATAGTTATTTTTTTACTCCATTTCCGATCCTGATGCATCAAATATACGAATCCTGATCCATTCTTGGTCCTGCTTTCGCTCCCTTATCTAAATATACATATACAAAATAAGTCTGTATGACTTTGTACCCAATGTGCCCATCATTCCCTATGTCCCTATTGCGTAGGCAGGATAATATATATGTGATGAATCAAAACAAATTGCGGTTTCCTTTTTCACGTACGCGTTATAGTCGCTAGTGTCAGACGCGTTGTTAATGACGCATGATCATTGAACGAACATGTCAACCAAAAATATCACGAAACATAGATGCCATATCCGTTGACATTCGTTGATAGGCTACATAATGTTCGGCACTGCAGAGTGCTCATGAACCGCTCACCACTATATGACATATTCGACAGTCATGACGTCATGGGCGATTGGAGTAATTACTATAGGCAAGACTGCGATTCCAAATGATCTTGGTCCTGATGCCAGCAAAATCGAATTGTGTTATATTACCGCAGAACCACATCCACAGATTATGGACAAGACTGGAAAAATTATTTTGACATGGGATATCGCACGGTCACACGGGATCACAGATGAATACGGTATTCTCTTGCAGGTAGGATATCTGAAGAGTTGTGGTCTAAATCTATATTTTTCAGGAGAATTTCCTTCCTCGATTTTGCAAGTGAACAGGATATTACGTGGAGCCGGATACAAAAAATTGGCATCATACATACCTGACTTTATCAGGCTACCTTTTTGGTTAATCATAGCGGGGCAAGCCCTCCGCATAACTGCATAATCAAAGCATCTTCCCAGAATCAGACGAAAACACTGATTAGTGAACCGTCATACTGGCAGTATAATATATGTATATGTGGCTATGGCTGAATACTAGAGAGTTAAAAAACTAATTGCATTTCCATACAGAAGCCTCGACCTGCAAGAGGGCATGCAAACTCCTAGCTATATTCCTTAACGTTTGCGTTTCATGAAAATGTGTTTGTTCGTCATCATTAGACTAGATTGCAAATACCAGGTTGTTATCATTCTTGCTTGGCCCCTTGTACAAGCCAGTGCGTCCCAACCGGTGGGTCTAGTGCAGGAGTCGGTAACCTTTTTCGTTCAAAGAGCCAAATTGGCCCTATATTTTCCATTGTAACTATCAAAGAGCCATACACGTTATTTAGGATACCATATTTTAGAATCGGGAAAGGAGGACATTTCTATTAAATCATAAAAGTTAGTTGACCGAAGTCGAAAACAGCTAAGTTTGTTATAGTTACTGGAAATCTTGTTGTGTTGACTAAAAAAGGTCATCACTTTGGCTCGAAACCCGCATTATGCACTTTTTACGATAGTTATGGGGTGTTGAGGTTGACTAAGAAAAAAAAGGTCATTTTTCGGATTTTACTCTCGTGCACCCCGCCGCCTATCTTTTAGGTCGAAACGTCTTTCCTGGTCTTTTGTCAAAGTGGCATAACTTATCCCGAAAAGAGCCATATATGACTCGCGAGCCATAGGTTCCCGACCTCACGTCTAGTGGGTTGCGAAGCTAATTCAGGTGGGTCGTGAAGAATTTCTAAATGTCAAAGGTTTCTATTAAATTTTCCAAATGTTCCAAACACCGTATTTTCTCAAGATTAGACGAGCAAATACACGTTTGCCTTCTCTTAATTATATTGTTTTTGCGTCCATACGCGCCATAAGCCACGTTCCCGTGGTCACAATAATTCGTCAGATAAGTTCTCGTGACAGTTATTTTGATTGGAGCCTGAAATCGGACAGTGCGTTATTGATGTCTGAGAATTGGAATTGATTATTTCCTTCAAAGGCTTTGCGAAGGTTGGTCGCGATAATCAGCAAACGATATGTCGCTATAATCAGCAAAAAATTGCCAAGTTACTGACAAAATCCCAAATTACTGATAGGATACGGGCTTTCTCGTTTGTTTTTGTTTGCGGTATAATAATAAAATAATGTTTTTCGACTATAATGGTCATTTACACCAGGCCGATATGCTTTTTTTTATTGCGCATCTGCTGACTTGGAGCACTGCCCACTTCCAGGCTTTTAAAGACAATTCTTACGCATATCGGCTAACGAGGAGGAGCCAAGACTACCCCCTTCGTTTGTATTCAACCCCCAATTGGGGGAGAGCTCGAAGGGGAACCAAAATGACCTCTTGAATCAACATAAGTCACGGAGTATTTGTTTGTAGAGTTACTCGACATTTTTCAAATCTGATAGTGATAGCCTACCGTAATATAGCCAACTGTACTAGGGTTAGACTACCATATTTTGAGTTCCAAGTCACATAATATATAGTATAGCGGACGAGAAAACGGGTAACTTAAATATTTTTAAGGGAATTATTATTGGGTTGACTATGAAAGGTCATTTTTCAAACTCGACTCCTGAAAGACCCGCACCCACATAATGACTGTTGGCGATGACCATTTTTATAGTCAACCTTGCCGTCACTGCCGGCTGTGGAAATCCAGTTCACGCATCATTTATGGCATGTCCGTGTACTGTACAATCGCCTAGCTCTCAAATATATAAATGAGGACGAATTAGCAAAATGGTGGACATTTGGGCGTCCCCGAGGACATTTTCGGTTTCTTCAAAAATGAGGACAAATCCTCCTAAAGCAGGACGCATGGTATAACCCACTTTACAAGTATACAGTTCCTAATCGATATAGCCTACGCCCGTATCCATCTATCAGGGGTCGCGACAAAAGAGCCTTATTGACCCTAAATTTTTAATTGAAATTCACTAAGAGCCAGACATCGATGTCACCTGTTACGTCATCATCGAATATCCGTGACGTCATTAAGGCCCAAGATCAAAGTTAACTAAATAAGGCAGCGGTTCTTAACCTTTTTCATATCGTTACCCCCAAGAGGAAAATGACGGGATGCAATTACTCCGTTTCAAAAAATAACAAATTACAGCGTGCACTCAGTTAATTGTAAAACAACATAAAGTGACGTCATAATGTACACTGAAATGCCTGTTAAAATATCAAGTCTATGGGAAGGCTGATGCTGTTTTTGTGTTATCCAGAGTGGTCAGGCAAAGGGGAGGATCATGTAAATGTCAATCGCAAACATATATTTCGATATTTCGTTTTCATTGATACCATTGCAGAAAATCCTATTTCACAGCAATAAGTTGAAGGAAATTCAATCAGAAAGTTCAATGCCATAATGACAAAGATTGAGTATTCATTTTGAAGGCGAACCCAAAAGGTTCCAATATCTCCCCCTCGTTTCTACGAAGGCATTTATGATGATGTCAGACTTAATTCTTCTGGCTTGACTAGACCACTACACTTTTCAATACCAAAAACTATATTTCTACGATATTGTTACTGCATTATAGGTTTAAAGCTGAACCTAGACGCCCCTGGTTGTCTTTCGATTTGCCAGCATGCGCAACAATACATGATCCGCACTACTAAATTGCACTTACCTGGCACTATACCAAACTAAATTCGACCCTGTTATTCATAATCTGTAGTGGTTACTATGATATCACAGCTGGCATGGTGTGTTCAGTGAAACAAAATATATATAAGCTAGCAAAAATATATGTTAGCCTAATACATTCATATTTACGTTTGAAAATATTTCAGTGCAGCGTTATCAGTTTATAAAAAATGTCAATTTGAATTACCCACCGGAAATTGGTAAATTACCCCTTGGGGTAATTACCCCCAGGTTAAGAATTTGGCATAAGGGATTCGTCATGTGCGCCTGGTATTCTGCGTATTCTTCAGTAGCACGACTTTCCAGCAAAGAATCCGCGCAGCGCGCGCGCGCGAGGGTAGCAATACCCTAATTGTTCTACTGGCAGTAAAGCAATATTCAATCAACTGCTCCAAGCCGGGAAAAAAGACTGCACTGGCGGATACCATTATTAACCGATATAATTTTGTTAACTTTTGTCACTCAATTCTCTATTTCTTCAGCGCTAACAAAACGTTGCGGTACATTTTAATGGTATTGCGAGCAAGCGATGAACGTATTTGTGTGTCGAATTTGTAATTAGGAATGCGTAAGACGTGAGGTACAGCGAATTATTATATTGCATGGTTGCCTGCGCGATACCGAGTGACTTTGAAATTGCAACTATACAAATTATTGCGCTTGACAGATTAGATTAGTTAGATGAACACCCCGAAAAAAGTGAAGTTGTTTTCAGCACTGTAGAAAAATATTTATTCTATTGGACTGTTAAGTAAGCAATTATCAGCCGGCAACATTTGAAATAAATTTTAAGATTTGGGGTTCCGAGGAGCTAAGGGGGTTCTGAGCCCCTGAAAACCCCGGACGTTCCACTTTGTGACCATAGAAAGACTTGTCTGAGCTACCACAAGCATAATGATTTCGATCATTATCAAGATTTACAAAAAGAATTTATCAGAAATAATAATAAGATGTGAATTAAGTGGCAAATCAATAATTTTTTAAAGAGCCATACTATATCACCAAAAGAGCCATACATGGATCGCGAGCCATAGGTTCTCGACCCCTGATCTAATATTTCAAACTACCTATAGGCCCACATCAATGCTTTTCAGATCAATTGAATCGGTTTTGACAGCTGTTAGAAATTGCTATACGTCAAAGTAGGCGTAAGTGGAAATTTACGAAGTCACTTCTACATGAATAGCGCCGATAAAAACATTGACCACTCACGAACGTTTCAGCATTCATGGTATTTCAGCAGCTGTGGTCATCTTAACACCACACCGGACTGATATTTTCAGGCTGACGCAGTATGCATAGAAGAAAATTGTGTAAACCTTCAATTTGCAAAATCATCTGATATGTGCCTCACCTGGTTATTGTCTATGCCAAGCTGTCATTGTACGTATACCAAAGCCAAATTTTGCACTCTTGTCGAATTTGAGGGCGACAATAGCGTTCGAATGATACCAGTTATTAAAAATATTGAGCTGTTTATGATGAATTGCGCTATTATATAGGCGGGGCTTGGTTAGTCTGTGCCTCACCTCTCCTTTCATGCTATATTGGGCGTAAAAATTTAGTCTTTCAGGAACCAGTAATTATTGGTATTGTAATCACTGAAGGTTTTCATAAGTCAATAGTCTTCTACTCATCCTGACGACTGGTGTGGCACTGCCTGACTCGACAGCACGTCACTGCCTTACATACTGATATATATCGAGTTGGAAGTGGCTGCACGACATTTGAGGAGTATGCGAGAAAATAATAAAATGAAAAGCACATCCGATACTGTGAGCGAAGATTGGGTGCAAGAGCAGCTACATCCCTCAACACAAGAGCTACCAGCTGTTCCAAATAATGCTTGTTGTAAACTCGAGCACAAGCATAATACCACAACGTCCTCCTCTTACGAGCAAGACGTTTGTGAGCTCCTTTATGATGCCGAGACCTAAACGCGCAATCCATTCAGTATAGCATAGCTGTAGTGAATATGTGTCAAGTGATGTAGCAGTGCTGATCCCAAAGATGGGTCGATGAGATGTGACCTACAGACTGCAGACCAGCGCACCCGCTAATATGCAACGGCGACAAATTGCGGTGCCAAAAAGATGACCGTCGCCGAATGGTCTCGTCCTTGCAATCTGAGCCCCGCAGTGAACATATATGACCCGCAGAGGAAAATAATGCATCCCAATTCCAAATCGCGTTCATCACACAGAATTCATAGAACTGCGTTGGTTATTTGCACCTTCTCCATTTCATACACGCCCGTACAACTTGGCATCAAAAATCCATTCATTTCGATGTCTTATAGCAGGGGCGGGCAACATACGGCCCGCGGGCCTGATCTGGCCCGTGACGGGATTTTGTCCGGCCCGCGGACAGCTTCCCGCTTTACATGATAATGGCTCGCGGCCCCAGTCTGACGAAATTCCTCACTACTTGCTAGTGCGCAGCGTGCGAAAGTAGAGCTTACGTGTAACTTCGTCGAAGCGAGAAAACTTGCGTTATCGGCATTTACCATGTACTCAACCCTAATGAATTGATATCTTGGTAAATTCGGGGTACGGGCTTATCGAACACCTTGAAATTTTAATTAAGGATTGCACCATAGTATCCTATATGGTGTGGACATAAGCAAATCTCACGGCTCAGTGAAATGGGTTCACGTCACACTTTCCATTTGGCTAAAGTCAATTTGACGGTAATTTTTGACCGGCTTGCCGAGCAATAAATTTGATAACACTGGTATCAATCGAAAGTTACCGCCGTACTGATTGCGAAAATATAAATTTCATTCTGCTTGTGGCCCTGAAACCCCCAAAATCAGCCTCGAATGTTGCATTGTAACGGAGTTTGGTATTATGACGCAACCATACCGTCTGAGCAGCTGAGGAGCAAGTGCGTACGAGAGTGAGAGTGATTGCTCAATCTGTTACGTAACAATGCGCTTGCGGTTTGCGCTGCTCTCACTTGCTCCCTGACGGCATGGTTGTGTCACAATACCAATCTCCGTTACAATGCAACATTCGAGGCTGATTTTGGGGGTTCCGGGGCCACGAGCAGAAAAAAAATTAGGTTTTCGCAATCAGTACCGCGGTAGCTTTCGATTGATACCCGTTTTATAAAATTTCGCACTCGGCAAGCCGGTCAATATAGAACACTATAATTGCACCGTGTGTTAATTGTTCACTGAGAAGCAAACATGGCGGCGCGTGTGTGACAATGCTGTTCTGAAATCTTCGTCATTATCGGCGAGAAATAGCTTTGAAGTGACATTGCTGTCGTTAAAATACATTCACAATTTATTCCGTGTGTGGATATATGGGCGAATGACGTACCGTTTCAGCAATCCGGCCCGCCAATTACTTAATTTTCCTATATCCGGCCTGTCGACTGGAGAAGTTGCCCGCCCCTGTCTTATATAGGCTTGGGTCGCGAGATTCCAACAAAACTCATATTTGGGTCACGGTCAATTAAGTTTACAAACCATGCATTGTTTGATATCATGACAAAAAAGATGAGATCAGTGGTTCCCAACGTGGGCGATATCGCCGGTCTAGGGGGACGAAAATAACGAAGGGGGCGAAAACGGACGAAGGGGGCGAAAGTAACGAAGGGGGCGATGGCGCGTTAAAGAGGCTATATTGGAGTCGGGACCTTAACTACCGCATCCCAAACTCCCCAATAGGGGGTGGGGGCCCGAACTCGAGGGGGGCCAAAATTATTTCGGGAATTAACATTAATTATAGAGTAATCTTCTAGAAATTCATGCAACTTTTTCAAAGAATTTTCGCGCTGCGCGCGATTTAGTATTATCATATATCTTGATTTTGGGGTACCGGTACCAGTCACCCAACAAAAATACGCATGATTTATGGAAATGGGAGACTTCGGCGTCGGCCATTACTGCGCCACGACGCACCAAGACATATGAAGTTAGAGGCCATGTAATATGCGACTCCGAGAAGTGTGCCAGAACGATCAGCAGCGAGAAGGCCTTGGCCGAAAAGGAATGCCCTTGTGCTGACCGAAAACTTCGTTATATATACATATATGTTTAATTGTAGAAGCTTCAATGGCTGGCGTCGAATGTTCCTGTCCTGGCGACCATAACCCTACAGGACAAATTCCATCCCACAAGGAAAAAAATTATTTGCCAGTACAGAAATACCAATTTGAAATCATGTGCATCTCTTGGTTTGGTACGTTTTGACGATTTCCATATCTTCTGACATAGCAGATATNGGAGGTCACGAAATAGCATCATGTAACGAAGTCAATATAACAACGATTCCGCCCGAAGATGTTTAATTAAATATTTAGNGGTCNTACCTTNTNCAGNACNCCACACTCAGNTCTACNGGTAAATCTGATTACNCGAGCAGAAAGAGGATAAAAAAATTGATAGCAATATATNTGCAATTCCCGACCATATTGACCGATTCAAACATNAATTATATAAATTTGTCGCGCTTCGCGCGTTTAGGCGANATACGGTGACTCACCAAACAGTACATGAAATAGGGTATAGCTGATATGTAGCGACAAAAGGCCCACTGGCTGAGGGGTCTGGTGGGGTTTTGGGGGGTGACGAAGTGATGTTTATAGTTTCCAAATATTTGGGGGGCGATGATCGGTGTGAAGCTTCAAAAGGGGGCGATGAGTCGAAAAAGGTTAGAAACCGCTGGATTAGATCAACGCAAGTTGAGATATCGCGCACTTCGAGAAGTTGAAAATGTCCGCGTTTACGTTATATATATGGACGTATATCAATTGAGTGGCAGCTCATTTGAGTGACAGAATCGTGCTTATTTGAGTGACACATTTGAAAAGTACTAGTATAATCGTTTGAGTGACAACATTGTGTTTTGAGGGACAAAAAGTGTAATAAGAGACATGTTGCAAAGTGCTCTTTTTATCGTTAGAGTGACAGAGAGAAAGATGTTTCGAGTGACACTGATGCAATTCATTTTAACAGTAGAGTCCAACCCCTAACCTAATCTTACGGTTAACCTCAGGCCCCAACCCTGAATTTATCTAACCTAAAACCGTAACCTTTACATTGACAAATAAAATGCGTTGTTACTCACAGTGCAACGTCTACCGATGCATAAAGTGTGGTTCTCAACCGGTGTTCCATTGATACACAAGAAGTTTCTCGAGCAAGTCTCAGGGGTTACCTGGAAGTTCAGACACACACTCAACCCAAATGTGGTCTGCTGTGACGATACGATCATAAGTTGGATTGTCAACTGTTGTGATGGCATGTCGTGTCCAGTGGCGTAGCTACGCAGGAGAGGTAGGGGTTGGAAATCGAAACCTCGTCCTTCTGAAATGCCATTTATATCCCTAAAAGCTCATTCGTAATTATGCAATTGGTAACACGCGTCAATTTCAAAAACAATATCAACGTCATTCATGATTCATGTAGTAGCCTATACCGGCGTCCTGGAACATGAATATGTGGACTGTTCGGAAACCCATAGATCAGCATTGAGCAATCATTTACAGGTTTAAATGCACACACACAGAGTACACATTATCTCACGTCAAAGTTCCAATACAAATATATAGCCCATTATTCAAGTCGAGAATTTTACAGAAAACTCATTGGACTTCATGCTTTGTAACGTATGAGTGATCTATTTCGCTTTTTATCTGTGTTGCTATATATAGGTCTACTAACTACATTCAAATTGAAGCCATGCATAGTAAAATTACGGGAGATATCGACCTTCGAGGAAAAATATGCCTAGTCACCGGAGCGTCAAGGGGTATCGGAAAGGGAATCGCGGTACAGTTGGCTTTGAATGGAGCTAAATGTTACATAACCGGGAGGAAGTTGGAAACATTGGAGAAAATAAAGCAAGAAGTAGGATTTAGGAGATGTTGAACTGAGCACTTCATGCATAAAACCAGCGTTGTTATAGGTGTCTGAAAAACGCGGGGCTGGGGCGTGCATTCCCGTACAATGCGATCATTCAGACGATGATCAAGTGTCGAAATTATTCGAAATGATTGCTAAGGAAAACAACGCCCAGCTTGACTTACTGGTTAACAATGCTTATGCCGCTGTACAGGTGAGTCAATCGAGTATAGAGCACAAATTATTTCTTTCTTATTATATCGCCACGCGAATTTTGCTTAATACAGTATATAACCGACAACATCAAGAAGAAGTTCTGGGAACAACCTCTTGATGGTTGGGATACCATAAACAATGTCGGACTAAGGTAGAAATTTTACTTCACAGTCGTATAAACTGTTTCCCACGGTTAAATGTAGGTGTCATTAATTAGCTACCGCGGTGTATAATATGACTCTCAAATTGGGTCGTGCGAGGTATCTTACGGACCTGGGATCTTCTGACATGCTTAACATACCGAAGTCTATGGTAGCTATTGACGTCATTAATTTTGTTTCTAGAAATCATTATCGTTGCTCTGTGCATGCCGCAAAGTTGATGGTGGAGAAACGCCAAGGTCTGATCATCAACGTGTCGTCACCTGGGGGACTGAGATATTTTCTTTCGGTACCATATGGAGTCGGAAAAGCAGCGGTAATCATAGAAATACGCAGAATATAGATAGGTCAAGAGGTAAAAGTGGATAAAATGCATTTGTCCCTCATTTGAGATTTGGAAATTATGACATCATTTTGTTGGCTTTGTGCACTGCACTATATACTTTTCGCCATTGGTGGTATTTTATGCCTCAATTCAAACTTTACATCCTTGCTATACCTGCGAAACTATACAACCAAAATAT
>KE603596.1:0-12429 GCA_000444245.1 Botryllus schlosseri | reverse complement strand
GCTTTTCGCACAAACTGTTGTCCGAGCTCGAAGTTCTGATTGCGATCAAGGAAGAATACAAGCCGGTGAGTTATGTTTTGTCAACTGTAATTACTTCTAATTACAAGGAGAGTTGAAAACTTTAGAAAAGTTTAAGCTATTGCAAATTAGATAATAAATTACACTCATAGCTAGTTTTTTCAAATTAAATTAGTATTAGAATGAATTACTGAATTCGCATGAACTTGAAATTGAATTAAATTCGTAATTCCATTGATGTATTTCCCATTTTCAGTTGTCCGAGTGTAGATTTCGCGTTCATAACAAGCCGGTCCGCGGAAATATCGTGTCGTGGTTGGGGGCCTCGCTGGAGACCTTCCCGCACAGATGCATAATGAAAGAATATTTTATTGAGGTGAGGGGAACTCTCCGTAATGGGCTATGTTCGAAATGGCTGGTGTCGTAGCACGGCTGGGGAGCTGGTTCACTGTACAATTTCAATATGCCTATTCAACTCTGTCGCTGGAATCCGACTCCTAATATATTCTTCACCGAACTCTGACTCCAACATTCCCGTAAATCCTCTCGGATAATTTTAATTTTAGCACATTTTTAGTTATTATTATTGAAGAGACTCTTGGAGATGCAAAACATACAAATCATATATTCATATTGAAATAAACCGGAATATTTTTGGCTGATACTTATCAGGGGTAATCATCAGCAACTAGTTGAGAAGTCGAAAGAACTTTAGATATCAACTTTCATATCACCAAGTATGACGTCACATTCATAAAAGTTCAAGTTTTCGAGGAGAACAGATGGCTTGAGCTAAATATAATATTTTTAGAGTTTATAACAGGAATGTAACCAAGTCACAAGTCAATATCACTTTTATAGTTTTGACTCGAGTCGAGTCATTTTCATGTAACCATCGAGTCAATTCCCAGTCAGTTAGTAGATAGTAGATAGTGTTTCGACTCCAGTCCAAGTCATAATGCTCAGTTTTCAGTACAATCGGATTCAACCCACTTTTTTCAACACTGCTCGAGTGATATAGAATGACTCACTTTCATAATATCGTAATTTTCCTCAGTCATATCAGTTTCTAGCCCTATTTTCAAGTATCAGGACTGATAGATGGAATACCAATAATGTGGTGACTTACTATTTTTACAATGAAGAGACTGTCTTGGCCGCCTTAGTCTCGAGTCAAGTTGAAAAATGACTCGAGTCACCAAAAATCGTGACTCGAATCTGTGTCGAATCGAGTCAACGCCTGCGATGATATAGTCTTCCCTTATTTCAGAACAAACACCGACTTCCGGATTGGTGCGTATTGGATCTGCAACCTCCCGAGTTTCAGCCTGAAAAACCAACGGCGATCAAGTCTGGCCTTATAAGCCTGCCAGCCGTAAAAGCCTGCCTTGTCTCGGCTCGTCAGGTTTGAGAACGTCGTCAAGGTCCAGTGTCGGGTCGGTACCAAGAAATTCCGCAGCCGTATCTGCCCTGGCTGCGTTCAGACTGGCGTAAGCGGAAAAGGCGCAGGCCGAGAAGAAGTAGCTTGTTCAAGATAGGATTGTCGGTTGCTTGTTTTGTGGAAATATTGCTGTCTGCTGATATACAGGCCGCGTCAGGGATGTTCCTGTGTCGGCCGATTGGTTCTGCGACTAGGGTTGGGCAATATCGAGTATTTGAGTATCACTGATCTTGGCATGGCAACAGTAATAATGATGTGGAAGGTTCAAGTATGTACCTTTCATGCAACCATTTTGGGATCCGGGAAGGAGGAAACTTTTTACCAGTTACAATATTCACAATACTGAACCCAAAAAGTACTGATGCAATAATATTAACGAGGAATTATGTGCTTCAACTAAAAAAATCAACATTTTGACTCGCAAAAAAAGAAAAGGTCATATTTCCAGTCTTACACCCGGAAGACCCGCCGGAACATCCACGGGAGTGTATTAGTGTATATATTTCTTGAATCCAGCCACTGGGAACAGTGGTTGCGTTTATTGTCGAAATTTTATCCCAATAAAGTACTATCAGTGCTGGTATTTTTTGCTGATGGTGTGCGCAGGAGTGGGTCAACATTGTTACTTAAGTTAAAGTAATGCTACGAAATCCTACTCATTTGCAAGTAAAAGTACTGATTTTAAAGACCCGACAGTCCGAACTACTTGAAGTAGAAAGTCTGTATTCGAGTGAGTAGTTTTGGAAGTTGATCTATAGTCATCATCATCATCATTGGTTTATTAGCAATTTTATCAGTTCAATACACCACAAAAATGCGATACAATGAAAAGACAGGAAGGTGTCGAAGCGACAAGGAGCAGTCTATGGAATCTGACACCCACCTTGGCCTAGGCGATATAAAGAGGAGGCATGCACACTGAATGAAAGTAAAGAAGATAGTATAGAAAAAGAAAGCGACAATAAATAGGGCGGCATGTCATGGGAAGCGAGATCGATAGGTCAGTCGTGGTCCGGTAATCTTGAGTTGGCTGCTATTAGCGCGCTGACTTTGGTCTGCAATACTTTGCTGTCATCTGGGTATGTAGCAGATACGAGAATGGATTAGGATTTGAATAAGCCGGTTTTGTGAAATTTTGTCCGATTGGTATCTGAGTTTTTTTTTAACGGATTTGGATTGGATTTATCGTTTTTTTTATGAGAATGGCGACAAACTGTATTTAGATCAGTGCACTTATGATACACTCGGTGCCAATGGACATGAGAGGTTCAGCCCTATCCCAATTAATCTTAAATCGAGAGGATTGTAGGTTGTGAATGCAAAATTTCACGTATTTACTGAATTTCAAGTCAGAATCGGATTCGGATTGGACACGGATTTGAATATACAAAAGTTCTGGATTAGGATTTGAAGTTTCGGATTTTGATAGGATTATGACATAAAAATTCCAAATATGCTCGTCTCTGGAATCCATCTATTGAATGTAAAAACCACTTAGCTATATACATTTGTATACTGAATTTCTCTACCTCCAAGAAGCTCTTAGCTATATATGTATTATGTAAACATGGAATGGCAACGACCGATATTGTAGGATCGTTCCGCTTCGCTGAGGCATTCTTCAGAATTGTTTTGCGGCAGCGACTGTAGGATTTCTGGCAATCCAAAAGTTATTATCACGGGCGCAAAATTTACTGAATCTAATCTTGACTGAAAGCTACTGTTGAATCGAGGCCGAAAATTTCACATTTGATAGTGTACCATTGTAGATTACGCCATGTCTACGGTCCGCCGTTTAGTGTTGGCCACGTGATGTGATTACAATAGCAACAATATCGTGATTATTATAGAAAATTGTCAGTCAGTAGCTCAATTCAGTACCACTCACGAGGAGGGTTGATGTTAGTATTTCGCAATAAGGTCAGTCTCTACGTTCAATATAAGATCAGTATGTTGACTAAGGGTCAGTCCTCGGTTGAGGATTTATGGCATTAGGAGGATGGGTTGGGCTTGGGGTCGGGTTGGGGACGAGGGTCGTAGAGCTATATACGGGGGTCGCTCACCACTACGATATCTCTCCCTTATGACAGTAACCCATAATATAATGACCCGAGCATCTAACCCAAGGACCCTCACCCCCAAATCTAATTACACTAATCCTTAACCGTGAACTGAAAGTGTTATGAACTTGGCAGATCAACTGGCCTTATTGTGAATATAATCTCACCAACCCTGTAGAATGAGCTGCACGCGACAGAAGGGTTTGATTGCATGGAAGAAGTAACTTATTAAACAGAAAATTGCGTGTGAGATTGCCACTAATTCCACTCTAGCACCAACCCACTGACCCACTTTTGTGTAGAACAGGGTGTCCAAGTCCAACATTTTTTATGAAAGGGCAATATTCGGTTACCAAATAGTTCCAAGGGCCAATTGATTATTGAATAATTTTTTGCTGTTTTTTTCTACATACAATGGAGCTAAGTTGCTAAAATAAGGTATGAGAAATTAGTGTGCATCAATTTATCAGTCGCGCCATAAATCTACCTGCAAGCTAATTTCTTCCTCCGCTCAAGGTTTCCATACTCCTGTAAATGTTTTTACTGTGATATTTCCAAGTTCAGTGTGTTAGGTACTATGACCAATAATTCTCACGCGTAGAAAGTTGTTACGACAATATGGATTGATCGTAAAAAATGTGCCCGTCCTAGTTGACGTACAAAATTTGTCTGACATTTGGTTTTTCTGGAAAGCTCCAACAGGCCCAGGTATAATTGGCCGACATGGTAGAGTGGACGACGGAGTTGGTGTCAGACTAGCTAAGGTTAAACCATCGATGTCATAGTGACGTTTTCCAACCAACTGGTCATCGGTTACTGCCGTACCGGGTAAAATTAGATAACCCTGTTCACATGCTAATGGCACACCTACACATAGTTTAGTGCGTGTTATTTTTAATTAAATCACCAATCTTGATAATTCGGGTGTCATTTAGCTCGAAAATTCCTTGCCATGAGTCCGCGTCTAGAAAATGAAGAGTCCTGCAGTAAAATACTATGAAGGAGAAATTTCAGTCAGGTCAACCTCACTGAATCGATGACCTTTATTGTTATGAATTAATTTTCTTCCGATTGTGTAGCATGCAGCTGGAGCTGGTTGTCAGCATACTACCATTACATATGCATTTGTGTCGACGTGTGTGGCTCATTTCGTGCACATCAAAAACTATGTATGCATAAATTGGTATTTCAGCATTAAAAAATATTGAAACAAGAAGTAGCACAGTTTATGAAAAACACTACTTGAGCAGTTGAAAGTAGTAGGTTTCGACTCGAGTCGAGCATTGCAGTCTCCCTCATTATGATGTCACCAAATTGTGAATGATGCGTAAAGTTCAAATATGTGCCTTTTATGTGGCCACAGTGAATTAAATGCCAGTTTCAAATCACATTGCAGAATTGGTGTTTTTCGACCATATTGATGTGATTGCACTTTGTGACAATGCTGTGAGTGATCACGACTTCACACAGATATGTCGTATCAACTAACGTGTGCACTGTGCAGCTTTGTACTGCCGGTTTCGTATGTTGCGATATGAGGTATCGAGAGTCACAGCCATACACAGTGGAAGATTGCAGCAAAAATATAATTATCGTTACTAAGTTAACTGTTAGCGATCCAATAATTTCACTACTCGAACAAATCGTCTCTCACTACTCGACTCGAATCATTAGAATTTGTGCTCAATTCAGATTGGAGTCCCCGAATCATTGTACCCGTACCTTGCCATAGTGATGAGCTGATTAGAGTTAGCATACTCTGCTAATATTTTGCATTTAAAACTTCGAGTAGGATGTTTTCTCAATTGCTATATATTTTAGATGCATTCAGTAGCAATCATTTCCACAAGTGAGTGACACAGACTCTAGTTTTGTAACTGATCATTGCAACTTGAAAGATCGTTTAGGACTTAGTGGATATTTACAAGAGTCGTGACTCGTGAAGGATTAGAGGAGATGAATAACGGTGTCAAAAATCATGAATGTGATGCATGTGGAAAAATATTTACTCGTAAGGGTCACCTCAAGTGTCATAAGGAGATGCATGTCGGCGTAAAAAACCATGTATGTAATGTGTGTGGAAAAGCATTTACTGGAAATGGTAGCCTCAAACTTCATATGGACATACATGCTGGCGTTAAAAATCATGAATATGCAGTGTGTGGAAAAGCATTTCCTCTGAAGGGTTACCACAAGCGTCATATGGACATGCATGCTGGCGTCAAAAATCATGAATGTGGTGTCTGTGGAAAAGCGTTTCCTCTCAAAGATTACCTCAAGCGTCATATGAAGAGGCATACTGGCGTGCAGTATCATGAATGTAATGTGTGTGGCAAAGCATTTAGTGAGACGGGTCACCTGAAGCTTCATATAGCGATGCATTCTGGCATCAAAAATCATGAGTGTGTTATCTGTGGAAAAGCGTTTCCTTGTATGCGTAACCTCAAGCTTCATATGGAGATTCATGCTGGCGTCAAGAACCATGAATGTAATGTGTGTGGCAAAACTTTTTCTCAGAAGGGTCACCGGAAGCTTCATATGGAGATACATGCTGGCGTCAAAAATCACGAATGTGATGTGTGTGGGAAAGCATTTACTCAAAAGGCTCACCTGAAGCTTCATATAAGATGCATTATGGCGTCAAGAATCACGAATGTGATGTGTGTGGGAAAGCATTTACTCAAAAGGCTCACCTGAAGCTTCATATGAAGATGCATGCTGGTGTCAAGAATCATGAATGTAATGCGTGTGGCAAAGCTTATACTCAGAAGGGAGGCCTCACGCTTCATATGCAGATCCATGCTGGCATCAAAATTCATTAATGTGCTGTCATGAGAGTCTCCTGAAGCTTTATATAGAGCTGCATGTTGGCGTCAAGAACTATGAATGTAATGTCCGTGGAAAAGCTTTTACTTGAAAGGGAGACACCAAGCTTCACATGGACAAGCATGCTGGCGTCAAAAATGACACTTGGAAAATAGAGCCAGAAACTCTCAGGACTGAGGAAAATTATGATCACGTTATTACGATTGCGAGCAATGTTCCCTCTAATTCTTCACGAGCTAGCGCACACTCACCAACTTACTGCGCAGTCCCTCCGACAACAGTGCGTAACAATTAAAAAAGGTCATCACTTTGAAGTTTGATTGACTGCCGAATTCCCACTTGCATGGAAATTCCTAAATGTGGCATATGAGGGAAGACATTTGCTCAGAAGAGTCGATCGAATCCCATTGATCACAGGTGGCGCAGCCACCCCATACAATAAGAATAAATGCCCGTTGTCTGCGATTTAAAATCATCAGTGCTGTCAATTACGGAGTTCGTGATAGCGCGTAAATGCCAACTAGTGCTTAAAATGTCCCAATAAGTTGTAATCCGTGATAAGTAGTCAGACAATCGAAGAAACCTCGTTTACGACGTTGATTTCGACACGCTTGCGCTGAGAAACACCATCTTCTCTCTCGACCAGACGAGCGAATTCACGTTCTCCTTCTCTCAATTAAATTGTATTTGCGCCCATATTCGTTTACATAATATTTCTTGAGTTCCGTGATAGTCTCTTTCATTAGAGGCTTGGAGCGCGAAATAGGACAGTGTGTTTGTGTATGCCTGTGAATTGAAAGTCATTCCTGCGCAAAGTGGGCATTAGGGCATCAGGAGCCGTGGTTATTTGATTACTAGTCTTCTCGCCGTTCTATGGTCAGTGGCACGCCCATTCTTGGGCAGCTACTTTAAAACGCTTTGGCTGAAATCTTAACGGCTTTCCCGTGAGCTTCTTTTGGGCTCATTGTTATTTTTTATCAATAATCTATGGAATGAGACACAATCACGGGGTATTTTTAGGATTTTCCAAATTTTGGACAACCCTAGTGGGCATATTCATTACTCTAACAAGGCTTTGCCAACTTTTATCGGGAAATGCAACAATGCAGCTCAAACTTTGTTATAATGAGCTAACAATTGTCGCGATGTCAGACTTGGAACCCATTCTTTGATGTACGCAAGTTAAAGAATTACTGATTAGATACGCAATTTCTCGTTTGCTATCATCTGTAGATTACTAATTCTTGTCTGCTTTATAAACTCGTATTACCTTGGTGTCACTTGGTGTTTGATTTGTTATTATTACCGCGCATTGGGCAGTGCACGGCGTTGAATTACTTGATTGAAAATATTGCACACAGTGCACGGCGTTGAAAATATTGATGCAAAACGAGATTCTCGGTGGCGCAAATTCTGAATTTATTCGATTAGTTAAAACGGGAACCTTCTATGTATCAATAAACTTCATTGCTGGACGGACTCTATCAAGCGCAACCATATCGCGGATCGTATTTCTATTGATAAGGTCGCGGCATGCGCCCAAATTGCTCTTGCTGCAATAACAGGTGGATAATTAACATCGTACCATTTTACGACGATCAAATTCGACTGGCCCCGGGCTGATATTAAACAGCGCGTTGTAGGCTTTAAAACCACTGGTACGTAGCCAGGGAGTTTCTCATTTATAACTAGAAATACTGTCCTTTTGAAATGCCAATTCACTAATTCGTATTATCGATGCTGCGAAATGGGTCATCGATATCTCATGTGCACTGTCGGCTGTGGTTTGATTTGGAGCGTCCGCATATAGGCCTGCTACCGTCCGCAGAAACACGTTCGCCAAACAGCGACAATCTTTGAGTGTAATATTGTTTGTGTTTATGTATCTTTTTGATTAAAACTTATGCCCGCGTCTGGACAAATTGTGCCCGTTGCCATTGCCGAATCTTGGTATTTAGCTATGACTAGCACAGACACACCCTGTAATTGTAATTGTAGATTTCATCGCGCGCTCTGAGAAACACCATCTCCTATCGCGATTTGACGACCAAATATACGTTCACCTTCTACAAATTAGAGTGCATTATTTGTATTGATGAGGGCCCCAAGCTGCGTTTGAAGTATTTTGTGAACCATTATTGTGATAAATATTCTCGAAGTGCAAAGTTAAACAGTTATTAATTGTGTGTGCCTGCTAGTTGGAATTTTTTTTCAGTGCCTATGATATTAATCCAATTATGCTTTACGAACGTAAATCGGGAAATGCAGCAATGCAGTCAAAATCGATGTTTTGATTAGCGACCAATTGTCGCGATGCGAGCTACTCAATACTAAGTAAAAACTCATTGTGTTGACGGTACGGGGTAATAACTGATTGACCGGGCGCGTTTGTAATCACATTTCTTGTCTGTCTTTCGTGTTCCAGTATTGTCGCGCCGTGTTACTGCTCAGTCCAGCGACGAATGCCGAGCGCGCGGCAAGCAATGACATAATTTCGGAATCATCTCAGCGGGAGATCGTGTCGTGAGACGAATCTCGCTGATTGGTCGCGGCCCGCGTGACAGTGATAATACGACTTGTTGAATTGCAACTGAATATTTGCGTCAGAATGGTCATTTCAAAAGGACAGGGTTTTGCGTTTCAAAAGGAGGGGCGCGTAACACTGATAATACGACTTGTTGAATTGCAACTGAATATTAGCGTCAGAATGGTCATTTCAAAAGAACAGGGTTTTGCGTTTCAAAAGGAGGGGGTTTCGACACCCCCTGGACACGCGCCTGAAAATAAAAGTCGGAGCCTATGGAGACAGATAAAACTTGAATTTTTATTTTTTTAATATCATAAATCCAAATTTTTCGTCGGTGGGAATTTCGCTTCTACCGGTCTTGGCAGAACCTCTCCTCTTGCTAAACAACAAGACGATCAGTAAATATATCGAGATGACTGAACAGGAAGTGAGCTTTATGCTCATGTCTGTGGTCAAGTCTTTGATATACAGATGCAAATTTTCGTACAACCTGTTTGTAGTTGGGTGCTTTGGGACATCTAAAAAGTTTTATTTACTACATCTTAGGAGAATATTCATGCAGTGAACTCCTCCCTAATGTGTAATTGGAATCCTTCATCGGCACGGTACCAGATTTGAGCTTCTCGTTTGATAGGGTTACTAGGTATACCCACTTTGTTGACTCAGCGGAAAATTATCCATTTACTAGTCAAAAGAAATGAGACGCACATGAGTATTGTAGTTAAGCTTTTGAAGGACAAATTTCATAGTTTTATACTCCTCTTTAATCTTGTTAAAATGATTAATTGATACAGGAGACTATGTATTTCCGTTGTGCAAAAGTACAATTTTTAGGCTTCACAAACTTCCATTTTTGACAAACAGATATTTCGCATCATGTCATGTTAAGATTGATAGAACGACTGAGAATGACATCACGGTTTTTCATAGGCAATTATCTATTTATACGCAGTATAAACTTGGACAAACTACGATTTTCTTCCTACCAACTGAGATTTTTAAGGTAAATATTGTAATTTTGGGCTTTTAGGGGTATAAATATCTTCTTGCAAAGAGCCAATCTGACAAAACGAATGTGATATTCGTAATCAGCAACCACAAATACCCCAGAAACGGCTCTCAGATGTTCTGACTAAAATATTTTTTTTCATTTTGTTGACCATTGGTATTTATTATATGTCTGCCCACCGTGAATACTATTTTATTCATATCCAAGTTTTTCGACGGCAATAACTCCGCTTCCACTGGTTGGAATTGAGCCAAATTGCCCATCTTGAATCAGGTAACCTAACAATTTTAACAAGTACTAGTACAATTTGAGATGAAAAGTTATTTTTGAACCTCAAGTGTGCACTGCCGGTTTCGCATGTAGCGTTACGACTTATGATCAATCAACATTCACTGCTTTACACAGTGGAAAATTGCCTCGAAGTTAAAATTATCGTTAGTAACTTAACTTCTAGTGTCAAAAACGATCATATAATAATAGATTCAACAAACTTCGTAACAAAATCTGTTGGAAATTTGTGCCTAACATTTTTTGCTTGAAGACTTCAAGTAGGATATTATCTTAATTGCTATATGTACATGCATTCCGTGGCGGTGAGTGACACAGATAGGGCTGGACACAATCGAGTACATGAGCGATTCGATTTTGAATCACATATTACGCTTCGATTCGAGTATCACTTATTGTGACGTCACCACAGAACGTAGGGGAGAGTGGGTAGGTATGGGCCACCAAATCTTACAAAGCTATAACTTGGCCAAACTTGGTCTAATATTGCTAAATTTCGGTATAGACGATCATTAGTTATATATCCAACTGTCACTGGTAGAATTAAGCTAATATACCCATGTATTTGGAAGTGACATCAAATTTTGTAACAACACATCATTTTTGTAAACAAAAAATAGGCCGTGAGGTATGGGCCGGGGGGTGGTGAGGTATGGGCCGCTGTCTGTATTGAATCAATAAATGCCATTCATATCCTACAAACCTCAACTCTTGTCACAGTTTCCAACAATTTGTATATACTGATATAAAGCTTAGCTGGAAGTGGACATTTCATATATTTCAATTCCCNTATTGANCGTAAGCCNTAACGCATAACGAAACAAGATAACTAAAAATATGTAACATANAAATCACTATCANATCATGCTTCTTTCGCCTCAACTACCCCATCAAATCCNAATCTCACAGCTCTATCTCTTATTTAAGNGGGAGTGACAAACCATGATGCANATTTGAGCATATGATGACATACTGTGCTAACAAACTTTTCTCCTCTTCATTAAAGACAGTATTGGAAAACGATTTTGAAATCTTTTTCGTGTGAGACTCATCCCCTGTTTTTCCGTATACCTGTTTAATGTAGCTCTACCAATTTTGTACTGACGACATGCTTCTCTTTTTGATACCTCCCATGCTGCAACGTTTCATATTGCCAAGCTCAGATCTGATTCTGAAAACTGGCCTTTTTATGGGTTTCATGATTTACTTTCAAGTGATTGTATATGGGAGGGATAAGACCAACACCTTCTGTATTCTAGAGATAAATATATTTAATAGGATCAATCAAATATTGATTTCAGGTATATGTTATGCTGTCCCATACCCCAGACTATTGAGGTATGGGCCGGCCCATACCCCAATCTGCTAAAAGGCCCATACCTCAAACACTCCATCTTGGGGATTCTTACCATAATTTCAAGATCCAAGAGATTGACAACGCATTAAAACTATACTCTATAGATGGCATATTTCTATAGCTTTCACACCATAAATAAGTCTAAACCAAACATGCACATATGAGGACTCAAACCCAAATTCCCTATTTTCAAATAAATTTACTTTAGACCGCAAAAATTATATATCTCTAGCTGATTCAAAAACTCCGCTGGCCTCATGGCTGTGAGTAACATGGGTGAGTCTGGAGCCTTTTTCTAACAATCACACAGCTTGACAAACATATGTGATGTCACAGTCACCAGATATGGCAGTGGCCCACACCTCAACAGTGGCCCATACCTACCCACTCTCCCCTACTACGTCAAAGTACAAATATGTACCTTTCTTTATGCCACCACAAAGAACATAATATGATGCATGTTATCCGTCACATTAAAAGATACTTTTTTTTCAGCCATACCAATTTCATTGCACTTCATGACATTGTTGCGGGAAGATCATGACATCATAAATGTGTTATTTCCACCAGTAACGTTCCTAGCTTTGTACCATGTCTCCTATGCTGCGACACACCCAATCATGGTTTCAAGGCTTCCTCCGTGGAAAATAGTATCGAAACTAAAATTCTCGTTAGTAAATTAACTTCCAGTTGCGAGGAGCGTATAATTTCAGTACTCGAAAAAATGCATTTTAGTGCTCGACTCGAATCATTAAAATTTATACTCGAATCATGGTACCCAGCCCTAGACAGACACTCTAATATTCTAACTATTCATCATGACTTGAAATATCGTTTAGGTGATATTTACGAGATTAGTGGAAGATTCGAGGATATGCATACCGGTGTCAAAAATCATGAATG
>ATSW01109067.1:0-15113 GCA_000444245.1 Botryllus schlosseri | reverse complement strand
TTGTTTGTTTGTGGTGTTCATGGTGTTTGTCGACGACTGTGGTCATTTGCACCAGGCCGATATTGTTCATTATTTTCCGTAACTGCCGACTTATAGCACGGCCCACCTCTAGGCTATTTAAAAGACACCGCTTACTTGGATGAGGTGGCGAGGGGGAGCCTAGGTAAACCTCCAACACTTAGGTATCGGAATTCTGAAGTCGACCTCGGTCGGACTCGATCCCGCACCCATTGGTGTTGCAGCCGCGGATTACACCACTGCGCTATCTCGCCACCGCACAACGTCTGTGTTGCCAGCCCACAACTGGTGCTGTTAAACGTTCTTTCTCCATTTCTGGCAAGCTACTTAGTAATGACAGACAATTTCTACCCGAGAATGCAGGAAAGTATCTTTCATTGTACCACAACGAATTTTAATTATTTCTACTATAATGTGTGATGTAACTACTGGTACAGATTTAGTTCAAAACAATGCTATTCAAGTAGTAATCTCGCAAGTTCTGTACCTCATAGAAGCTCTTCAAATCACTGCTTCTACTTTAGGATGTAACTTTTACCAACAATGACTAATTTGACGACATCTGTCGTTATCATATGAGATTGAGTGTGTTGAAGCCCCAAAAACAATTGAAACATCCGCATCACGTCCAATACCGACCTTTAGCACGGCCTGCTGTTTTTTCAACGCCATCAAATCGTTCTCGGGGAAGTGTTCGTTTGCATCCAAAGTCTGTTCGTACCGGTTCACGACGTTAGCAGCGTCAGACATAAGTTCAGACAGGTCGCGCAGAACTTTGATCCTGAAGAACATTACATTAAATCCAGCCCAAAACCGTTCACAATGGTATATTACTTGGCGTAGAACAACGCAGTGGATTCGTTGAGTTCGTTCCACTTTTGCGCCAATTTTTCCGACTCTTCTCTGACCGCATCGGCAGTGGGTGCGACTAAATCGTCTTGTGCTAAAGCCTTGTTAACGTCATCCATCAGCGAAGAATACTCAGAAGAGAGCCCGGCCAGTTTATTTTGCACGTCCTGAATAAAAAATCAATTTGATGAGGTATTTGACTAATGCAATTTTTATCTACAACATACCTTTTGTTGTTCAAGGCATTTTTCCAAGCCCTTTGACTCAGCTGGTAAGCCGACTTGCATACGAGCACTCTGCGCTTGCGCGAGCGATTCAAGCCCTGACAGCATTGCTTTGACTCTAGCCAGTAGGTCGGATAATTCCTTTTCTTGGGCGGCCGCTAAAATATTGGAGTAGGTATAAGGTACTGTCGCAAATATGGAATTTGGATATGTGCGTCGACATTATATCCTACATGTTTGGAATAGTGCGGCTCAACGGTGTTCAGCAATGGACCACCTCATTTGAACCATCTTAACTTCATTTGCTACTTGATTTGGTAGTTGAACCAAAATTTCCATATTTGTGTGAAGATGATTGCCACACCATTACACGGTGACAGAGATATTCAACGCAAACGCGGCATTTATTTAGGGGTCAATGATAGACTAAGAACCCCTGGTTAGAGTCAGTAATTCATCGTGAATTAGATTTTCAAGTCTGAGGACCATTAAGATAGAATAGAAGAAATAGAATGCTTTGTATTTTTATCCTTTGGTGTTTTCACGGCATATACTCGAACTCATGATACACATACACACGATTTGTGCATAACTGCATATTCATTCCAGCGGCCAGTGGACAAGGAAGGTGCAGAAATAACCTTACAAGGCATTCTAAGTCTTGTACCTCACCTCGATGCTAACCCGAAAATGCTGAGCACAATGTAATATCAGTTTCACTGATTTGGTCTTCGATCTTACCGCCCGGGGATTGAACCCACAGCCACAGAAGCCTGACGCTCCACCGTTAATTTAGAACTATGAATGTAATCACCTTTTTCCAACAACGGCAGTTGCGCGGCAACATCTATGGCAAGTTGGTTCAGTTTGGCCTTGACGTCGTCCCAACGCTTTTGCAATTCTTCAATCTCTTGTGCGTACACTCAGATCCGAATTGCATTTCTCGCCCAGTTCCTTGGGAAGTTGCCCGGCGACGTTGCAAGTCGAATTCAAGTTTTTGGCCAGCGAGTCGAAATTCCCGTTGTGCACAGGAATGTCTCCGACGAGTCTCTGGGGAATCGAAGAAGTTTAGTCACCAGCGTAAAGAGAGACACAGTTTGCTACGCCCAGGGATTATTGAGGAATACCATCATCCGGTATGCAGTGCACCAAGTCAGTAAATTCACAAAAAGCTTCAACACGGATAACTGCAAGTTTAACAATAATTCGCAATAAAATCCAAGATTATTATAAACCAGACAACAATGAATCCTAAAAGGAATAATGCAATGACACCCGTAATATGTCGACAGGAATTTTTTAAATTATACATTTAGATAGACGGATAAATCACATCTATGAGAATCTGGTACAGATTTTGTAACGACTGAGGGGCTGCTAAGCATTAGTACACAGTCGCCAACTGTACGAGTACTCAGTGTTTGCATTAACATAGGGTTACCATACGTCCTCTTTTAAGAGGATTTGTCCTCTTTTTTGACTTTTTTGAAAGTGTCCTCGGAGGAAGCCCTTATATCCGATTTTTTGAGATTTTGTCCTCTTTTGAGAATTTTGGTCATATACATAGCAAAATCCGACTGAGATGCCGTATATCAGCACCGAAGTGACGCTCTGGCGGGTATTTCGGGAGCACTGAGCAGAAAGTTGACCTATTTTTTACTTTTTTACTTTCTTTAGTCAACCGACCACTGAGGGGGTAAAATTTACCAATTTTTGAGAATTCTCCTCCGGTTTTGCAAGTCTGAAAATTTTGAGAAAGTGTCCTCTTTTTAGATTTCCAAATTATGGTAACCCTACATTAACAGTGAATGATAAATGTTTTTCTTACTGATACTGATTTGACATTTGCAAATTTCAAAAGAAAACCATTAGATTCTGGGTGAAAATCAGTCCCACCTGAAACACTTCATTTCGAATTCTCAAAGTGTCGACATCCGAAGTAGGATGCGACCGGTCCGCGATGATTTTTTCATACTCGTTCACCGTCTTCTCGCATTCGTTAAGCGCGGTTTGCGTGTACACCAATCCCGTGATCCTAAACGCATAAATAAATTGTAATCCGAGAAAGTTTCGGCAACCCGTAATCTCAGGCATACTTTTCGAGGTACACATGCGTGATAAGCCATAAATCG
Organism: Botryllus schlosseri; assembly: GCA_000444245.1. NCBI lineage: Eukaryota > Metazoa > Chordata > Ascidiacea > Stolidobranchia > Styelidae > Botryllus > Botryllus schlosseri. The sequence continues at coordinate 11,890 of ATSW01109067.1, read as the reverse complement.
GTCCATTTCTGTTGCACTTCATGCAAGGTGTCGCGCAGTGATTTCAAGTTGGGCGCGGCACCGGTGGCTTCATCGTTGAGAAAATTAACAACCACGGCCTGCAGGGAGTCGTACTCAGGCTTGAGACTGTCAACGCGTTTCACGACGTCCTGAATAGGGCAAATTTCAGCTCCAACGTATCGAACAGCGTACCTTATATTAGCACTCACAGATTGACTCTCCTTGGCTTGCTCCAAAGCCGGGACGGACCTACGTAGCCAAACGGCCATTTGAGCGTGCTGGCTTGACTCGATACCCTCCAGTGTTTCCAGAAACTTCTTGAGACGGTCGATAAGTGATTGGGCCCGTTGTTCTTCGGCCTCGCCTGCAAAAGGAGTCGGTAAGTATCGAGTTATTCTTGTAAAAAGAAAATTATGACTTACTTTGTTCCGCTCTCGGCAACAGCTCATTGAATTTCGCGAGTCTGGAAAATATTTTTGGACAGTAAGCATGGTGATATAATTGTCTACATGTACAGTTGTGAGTTTCATCCATTTTCATCCATTTCTTATCATTGTAAAGCATTTTTATTGCCGAGTGTCCAAGTATTTTACTTGATCGGATGCATACAACATATACTTTGAGATGTTAGACTTTACCAACAACAGGTACCGTACACAAGACTGACAGTAAGTTGATTTAAAACACTAAATATTTGACTTGATCAACCATAGATGGTACTGAGGTCATTGAATTCTTTCTTATTGTGCAGTTATGTTGCCCCATTGGCCCTATCATGTAGAAACTTAGATCACACAAAATTCCAAATAGAATATCAATGAATATGTCTGCACCAATAGTTTGGGGCCCGGGAGCTGTTTGCCTTTTCTGGGAGTTGTGTAGTAGCTGGCCTAAGTTTTTATTAATCAACTTCCTAAAGAGGCTTCTTTCACTCTATCTATTCGAACTCTAAAATCAGCCTTTACCTCTCGTCCACAGCTGATTTGCTGAGCTGCCATCTTTCCACGATCGATTGGACATCGTCCGTGTATTTGGCAGCGTCCACATCTTCGGTAACCGGAGATTCTGGAGTATCAGCCACTTTAACCACCCTTGCACCCAATTCTTTTGCTTGTGCCGCGTCCCTTTGCAAGCTGGTGACCACGGGTTCCTTTTCTTCCATCGTGTCTCGCAGGTCCTAGTTGACGCAAATCATTTTTATGACAGCAAAACGGTGGTTTTAGTGAACATGCCACCAATTATCGGAGAGGAGTCGGGGTTTAGATGCGGCATTCGATGAGTTATATGTTCATGTTTCAAACAGATCCATGCTAATATTGATTTTTAAGAGTACTGTGACACCTGTGTCAGGATTTTGAGCATCTGTATAGCCATACCATATCAGTACAACCATAAACTTGGAATACCCCCGGATTTCTATCGCTGTTCATATTTATTAGCGATGTTATCAGTTGCAGAGACATCTAAGCTTTTATTAGAATGTTTCTTTTCAAATTCTACTAGTATTAATGTATGAGATATGACACATAAACATATTTCTCAAGTTTTGGACTGGAGGATTGCTATCAATGCTGTGTCGATATAATGATAACAAATCTGAGGAATTTATTAAACTTATTTTTTCAAATCATGGCTCTTTTGTACTTGAAAAGAAAACTGTTGGATAAATGAGGTTATACGTCAATGGCTTGCATTTACTCTATGGTTGAGATAGGACAAAATCCAACCTAATATGTAAGACGGCTTATTGCATAATGCAGGCAATCATAATGAGCATTATCAATTATCCATAGCACTTTGAAATGATCATAGGATATAATATGAAGAAAACAATCACTATATCATAACATTGTCACATCTGAATACTTCATTACAAAAAGGGGTATGGTTTATGGCTAAAGTATAGATGACGAATGCAATGTGAAATTCATGACACCGGTTATTTATAACAGAACCATAAGCACCATTCACAATCACTAAAATAGTCACACCCTATGAAATGATATGATGGTGTTCGCACGTTATCTCAGTACGATACTTACATTGGTCTGAGCGCAGTTATTCTGTATTACAAGAGAAACATGAAACAAAGACAGTTTATTGAGATATGCAACATCATGGTCCCTTCACCGTAGCAGAGCAGTACAATGCCAGGAGATGCATCTGCCTAGAATTCTAATTTTACAGACTGTTTTTACAGGCCGTAATAGTGCCACAACCAAATTCAATTGCTCATATGACTATGTTGGTATACCTTGAGCTTTAAACTGATATTTAGCACTGCTGTGCAATTTAGCACCGTGACACCAAAGATTTTCCGCAATACCTGGAATACGGCTTGCTGTTTCTTCAAACTTTCAGAATCGTCTGGAATATCCTTGTTCTCCTCGATTTTCGATTCGACATATGACAGTACGTCTTCTGCCGCTCTCGTGGATTGCAAAACCAAGTAAACCACCTTCAACCTGCGAAATTCAACAAAAGGTTTTTGTCATTGTTGACAACACAAGCATAGGCTACAAGTTAACTTGAAAGAGAATAACACAAACTCACAAACTAAACATTTTCAACAATCTCAACATACTTATCGAAATAAAGCGTGGAAACGCTCAAGGTCCGGTCCCATTTCTTTTCAACGGTTTCGAGCTGCTGACCGAGTTCGTCCTTAGAAGGTGCCGTGCAATCCTTATCTTCCAAAATCATTTTCGAGCCGTCACGAGTCTCAGCGTACTGCGGCTCGATGGTTTTCAGCTCGACCACGGCGCTCTACGGAGATCAAATCACCAATAATTCGGACGACGCAAATGATAAAATAGCATAGAGCAGTGTTGGGATCAAGTCACTACCTTCAAGTCACGAGTCATTCCGAGTCATTGCACATTTTGACTCGAGTCAAGTCAAGTCAATCGATTTTCAAAGGTGACTCGAGTCAAGTCAAGTCACTCGATTTTTGGAGGTGACTCGAGTCAAGTCGAGTCAAGTCAAGTCAAGTCACGAGTCAAGTCACATTTCAAGTCAAGTTTGCCTTTTCGAAGTATGAGGCATGATTACGTCATTGCAATTTGCTAGCTGTCTGAAATACGGATTGAGTGATCATTGATTCCGAACCAATGAACGAATATAGAGTGAAATATACCGACAAGAAGGCGCTGTATCGCTCACATACACGTAGAACTGTTAATCTACGTAAGTAATTGCATAGCCTTAGTTTATATAGTTACCAGCCACAATAGAGAATAGNGAAACGAATTGATAAGATGCAATACATNACTCATTTACACNTAGATATGATAAAATTCNAGCTTGCGNTNATGGNTGAGGACAATATACACTATATTCGAATTCAATTTCNATAAAACAAGAGGTTCGGTAAAGGTAAGNACAGAGAANAGANATANACATTTTTCTATTTTATNACTTTACTNCTAGANTNNACGACAACGTAAGCTGTAAGCTTCGATCACTTCGTTTGCGNTCAATTTATTTATGAGAGAACAATCGNGGCTCAGTGAAACGCTCGATCATTGAATGATTGGTCGCTTTCAAGGGTTACACCAGCGTTTCGTGAACAATCCGAACATATGCAAGATACAGTGATTTTTATCGACACCGATNACTTGATGACTTGAAATTGACTCGTGAATTTTGCTCCGAGTCACGAGTCAAATCGCATTTCTGATACGCCGAGTCAAGTCAAGTCAAGTCATTTTAGCAAAGTGACTCGAGTCAAGTCAAGTCATACGAAAAAGGTGACTCGAGTCATCCCAACACTGGCATAGAGTGGCTCTTGTGTACGGAGACATTAGCCCGCTTGAATATCAGTACGGTGGTCGTAAATGAAAGTTAGATTCAGTTGTGCCGACAGCAAGACCCTTCATTTCCATGGTCAGTGGACATATTATGTGCATGCGACATTTTGGAATGCGACACGAGAACATGGATTACAGTTAGGTTTATGGGTGCATTTGGGTCAATGATAGCGTTAGGATTCTAATTGTAGTTATAACGCCGCATGCTCAAATGCCGAATATGGGTACCAAAAACAGGTCTAGGAAATTCTGGTCTTACATCTCCTGGATCTGTCTTTCACAGATTACAGTATAGCCCGAAAAAAAACACTTTCTATCACTATCACAATACTTGTAATAATGTTTGTGGGAATTGGTATATCCCAAGTCCTTTACCGCCCTTTTCTTAATTGCTCATAACTCTTGATACACCATGCGACACGAAATGCCTACCTCATGATCATTGATAACATGTTGCACGCTGGAGACTTCCCGGGGCAGGGCCGTCTTCACACGCACGGTAACAACGCCGTCGATCGTACTCAGTCTTCGCAAGATGACGTTTAACCGAGAAATGTAGGTTCTACATTTTTCCTCGTCTTGATCACCTGACAGTAAGCAACGCAATAACACAACGCAATAACGCAACACAATAACACAACGCAATAATAAACAAATTGCTCGCTGCTAGTCAATGAGAACCTACCTTTATCCAACTGTTTGGCCAGATGATCAGCATGTTCGAGACACTTGTCTACGTCGCTACGGAGAGCTGCCTTTCTCACTGTCAGGTTGGGATCGTCCGTTTGAATTTCTTCAACAGACCGCAGGCCGTCTTTCAATTCTTTCAACGCGTTGTTCCGCTCAGTGGGTGACATAAGCCGGTACTGTCAACACATCATAACAATCAGAAGCGGTCAGTAACGATGTATTTCTACTTTTCGAAGCACTCAAGTAGATTTTTCTTGCACCCGCAGAACTTCGAGTGAAAATAATTTTTGACTATTTTTACTTCAGTTTTCAGGCACAAGTCTAAGATACTTACTTGTTACTTACTAGGAAATGACTGCTTCTACTTGTAGACCGACTGAGTAGAATTCATGTTACTTCTACTCGAACGTCAATGACTACTTTGACCACGTTGACTACTTCTACATTACAGTTTTCAGATTTCCACGCAAAACTAGGCCCAGAATACTCACATTTTTACTTACTTGGAAATAACTACTTGTTTTTGTACTTGAGTAGAAATTTACGTCACACTTCTACTTCAGCACAAATGATGTCTGCTTTGACCACGTCTACTCGAGTTTTCAGTTTTGTAGGCAAAACTAGGCCTTCAATACTTACTTTTTTACTTCCTTAGCAATCACTACTTCTACTTCTAGTCAAGTATATATTTGTTCGAGTACTTCTTCTTTAGTACCAATGATAACTACTTCAACACCTACTCTATTACCAATGCATATAACACATCACAAGCTTTCAACCCTCTGTACTCACGGATTCGATGTTCCACGACATGACCGCGTTTATTCTCTTCTGCAGTGTGATGATGTATATAATGAGCTTGGCCTGGTCGTGATTATCCTTCCATAAATCGACCAGATCGGCGTAATCCCTCTGCAACGCCTCGGCCCTATCGATGGATTTCGGGCTCGGCGGCGGGATATTGAACAGCACCGATGGTGCGTCGCCTTTTTGGTCGACCGAATTCACCACGGTCCATACCGTGGGCTTGGGCTTGTGCATCAGTCTGCATTCTTCGCCTTTAGCTATTGCCAGCTGAACGAGAAGGTAAATTCGATGTCACAAGAATAAAGACGTTTATAAAGGGTAGAAAGTTATGAATAAATAAAGTTTGGAATGTAAAAATCGTAAGAGATATTATACTATTTGTCAATGCATCTGCATTGATATTGGATATTACTTCATGCAGTGCTATTTCGTACACATAATATGGCAAGAACTCCATGTATTTCTTTGATAGGTGTGATATTGTGCTGTTATGGCTTTATGCGCGACACACTGGGTCAAGTAACTAGTAGCCTGTGCTAGGTAGGGCATTGCACATGTCAATTCGACACAAAATATGAAAACGCTTGCTTAACCTTAATACAACCAAATACCGCAATTGTACAAAATCGTAATTCGACACAAAATATGAAAACGCTTGCTTAACCTTAATACAACTAAATACCGCAATTGTACGAAATCTTTAACAGTTGCATACAACATTGCGCATTGCTCACCTCTGTCTGCTTATAACTGCATAGTGCCTGCACGGTTTCGTCATCTCTCTGGACAGGCAACGGGCGAACTTCGACGCATGGAATGTTAGTGCTTCTCGCCATCAAATCGTCGACAGTAGGCTTGAAAGCTTCAAGTTCGCCCTTTATTTGCTGATCACAAAGAGTAAAGATTTAAATCCCACATACTGCAACGTACTGTCGTCTGTAGTGTTAAAATTTGACATATGGATTATAAGATCAAGAACAAAATTGCCGCCAATGCATCCAAAATCAATATTAAAGCGATTAGGCGAAGTAGTAGACAAGGGAATTATGAAAGTGCAAGTCATCAGTTTGCAAAAACTAGGTGAATTTTAAACAGTATCAAACCCTAGATAATCGCTTTTGGAAATATTGCAAACTTTTCAATGTGTGCACAATCTGGAATACACGCCACGCAGCAAGAATAAGTCTAAATTGCGGGATAACACACGGCAACCCTGCCCTTTAACAAGACAAGACGTCACTGGACCACGTACGACCTAATCTACAATCTAATACGGTTAAACTACGCGAAAGCGTGTTGCAGCTGTAAAGAGCATTACTACGCTCTGAAAAGTAAAAGGCGGGGAGATGCCAATATCGTATTCACTAAATCGCGCACGAGAAGGCGTCGTTCAAATAGCATAAAATACGGCGAAAGCTAATGAATAATCTGAACATGAACAACCTAATGAAGTATGAATGGATACTATGACAGCTACTCGTAGACCTAATAGCCTTGATGAAACTACAAATTACAAGGGGATTGAGAAAATAATAAGACAAGCATCGGCACGATCGACACAGCAGGCAGACTTACCGTGATTTCTCTCTGATGACGGACATAAAGGAACAACGTTAAAACGGTCAGTCTCAATATAACAACACCACTCACCAGTGACGAATATGCAGTTCAAATAACTATATATCAAATGAAGAAGACAGAAACTCGATGAACAACAACACCGGTATCATAAAATCGTGGTACATAAGAAGATATCAAGACGAATCTGCTTAAATCGTGACAGCTAATAAAAACTCACCCTATTTCAACAGTTTTTAAAGTTGGCTAAAGTAGCTTACATAGATTTCTTTGAATAGATACTCGGTCCTATCCGGGGAAACTTCCTGATTGATTTCTTGCATTTTCTCCTTCAAATCAGACTCGTGATTTTGCAGAGTCTTTTCTGCGTTTGCGCAGTCTTGGTGGAACTGAAACGAGTGGTGCAATTAACGATATCCAATCCACGAACAGAGGTAGTATTAGTTGGATAGAATCAAATACTCCAGTCTGCCATTACAATGGAATACATATTAGAAATTGGACCTCTCGAGATTGCTATTGGTCATTATAAATTAGCAGCGCGAGTTCATTCCATAATTGCGTCGTGCCAATTAGGCTTATATAGAGAAATATATATATATCTCCTATATCACTTTATTTTACTTATTCGACTTCAATTGTATCATGAAACATGTATCAGAAAACATCATTGAATTTAACATTCATTTGACACACAGGTACGTATTTTTCCAAACCAAATTTTACACTCTTTTGGTTTCCTTAGTTGTTCACAAATCATCATCATTATCGTCATTATCACCGTGTTTTATTATGATTTCATCCCATAAAAAATAAGCCCCGCCGCGCTACAATGTAACAACAAGTATTGTAATTGCATTATAGTTCCCATAAATATTTGCCATTCCCGCAAAACCCAACTTCGCTAAAATCACGATTTGCGTTCACCATGTAATATAACATGTTGTATGTCTCGCATCGCTTGCCACGCTTTTCAACCCCTCTTCATAGCATACCTGGTTATACGCGCCGAAAATATCAACGTGTTCCAGACACGCTTCCAAGCCTTCGACCCACTCGCGTTGATTTCTCAAAGCGGCCAAGCACGTTTGGACGGAATTTTTGGCAGGATGCTCGTCTTTTACAAGTTGCTCACCGTCGTTCACGGTGGCAGAGTACGGAGATTCCTTAGCCGACAGGTCTTCTTTCAACCTCTGCACGAAATAAAACGCGTAAGGAAATAGTCATATGATGGTCACGCCATAGCTACTGATGACCACGGATCAAATTTACCAGCTATTATTGATACTTACTACAGGTGCGACCCAAATTCGGCTAGTGAGTCAATAACACTCGAAAAATCAGGACAAAAGTATTAAAATTAGAAAAACATATATGGGGGAATGGATATTATTTAACATCAATACAATAATCACCCCAGGCATCGAACAAACTTATTGCTATTTTTAGCAGATAGGATTAAACTGAATTTGGTAGTCCTTCCGTATCGTGTATCTGCTGTTGTATGCATAAACCTATTTTACCGCATCAAAAACAATGATTCATTGGAAAATTTTGCAGTCACTACCAACACAGATGACTCAATGATAATTCTAGCTGATAGTGGCCACACATAACAAATGGACAGTGAAACACCAATCATCCATCCCCAAAATATACCACATCCCCATCATAAGTGAAGATCGCGAGTAAGATAAAATTTAGGTCAAAAGGAAGTATTCAAGGCATTTGTTGTGATATCGCTCAGCGCCCACTACAGATAAGACACGAATCAACCGGACTGACCTTGCTTTGATTTTTCAAAGGAGTCACATCTGATGCGTACGGTGCCAAGTCCCGGTTCGTTTCCTCCTTGTCGACCTTGTTCATCCAGGTGAGATGTTCGTTGGCTTCCCGGAAGAATTTCAGGAGGCTAACTATATCAAGCTCTTTCTTGTTTACGGTCATCTGAGGAAATGATAGGAATTGAGTGGATGGGTAATCTTGGCATGCGTAAAATGCCTAGTTACCTGTAGGTTGCTGTAGTTGTTTTCAAGGAGCTCCAATTCGGCGGTGTATTTCTTGTAGTCGTTTGCGTTGTCTTCATAGCGGGCCTGGAGATGGGTGTTATTATAAATTCAATCACAAGTGAAGTTAATAAGTCAAATACAGCGGATTGGCAGAATAATTTTTTACATGGAATATTATACCACCAAATCTCTGGTGGAGTGGAGTCAACATTTCTCTGTTCAGACTACAGATTCGCAGCTGTTCACTGTGATTGCGGTTTTGTTTGTTTGTTTATTTAACAATAACAACAATATTGCGACTTTCGAGTTAAAATCTAGGTATTTTGAAATGTAATCATCAGTATTTTACCTAAATATAGCAAACGCAGGATGATGTCAATACATCGCGACCAGATCCAGGGTGTAGTTCGAAGTGGAGTCTGACCGATGTCAGAAGTTGGAACCAATAACTGTAACAGACTACTTGAGCCCAATTATTCGAATTGTTAAGCATGTGACGTCATAGTTGGTGATAGGACTATTGATATCTAAATTATTTTCAATTCTTTACTGCAGTTGCTGACGATTACCCCTGACCAGTGTCAGTCGAAGATATTCGCGTTTATTTCAATATGAATAGCTTTGTATATATGCAGTTGCAGCGCAAAATATGACGTCGCAAGCATAAAAATCTGCATAATCGAGACGTGACTCATCTGTTCGCTTCGATTATTATTCAACTTTTCGTACCTGTGACATCGTATTTTGTGATAAGACTGTTCAGTGTTCATCTACAAAGTTCCTTTCAACTTTCTGCTAGTTGCTGACAATTACCCCTGACGGGTGTCAACCGAAAATATCAATATCTTGTTCAATTTTTACCTTTGCTTTAGCGCACTTATCCAATTCCGACTGGAAGTCTTCTACTTCCTCGCCAATGTCGTTGAATTTCTTTTGTTGCTTCACGGCTTGAGGCAAGTCACTGCCAAGCGGGAAGGATTGGGCCTCGTCCTGATATTGAAAGATTTCCCAGACGTTATCAAGCCGGTGTAGGCTATAGCCTTTTCGAAGAGTGTCAACTCACGGTTTTATCGGCGACCCATTTCAACGCTACTCGCAGCGATTTGTAGTCTTGCGTGTCTTCCAACGTGGGACGGAGCTTGAGCAGGATCGCTTCCCTCACGCTGGGAGCGTTCTTCAGCGCAAGTTTGTACGAAGAATTCAGCGCCACCCATTTTTCGTGCAGTAGGAACACCCTGTACGCGAATCGCAATCACTAATAGCGTGAAGGTAGCAAACTAGAAAATTTTCAGATTTTTCAAATTAGACTAGTAGAACTAGAATTAGGTAATTCGCAAAACACGGAAATAAAATTACAAGTAGAAACAAACACAATACAAATCAAATTCGGTTCGTATTAAAAGTCCATCATCATAACCATGAGAATGACAAATGTCTGCACAATAAACTTGATATGTGTAGCACTACACAATTCTCTTTTTGTATTTTCAGGACAACCACAAATCAGCTGGAATTAAAATTAGAACATAGAGTCATTTCACAAATTATATTAGAATGAGATAATTAGATTACCGACCTTTCGCTCTTTGTCAGTCTTATTAAACAACTAGAATTACTTGTTGTTCAAGTTTGTAATTGGCTACGAAACGAGTGGCACGGGAATTACATACGTTTTGTACATGTCCTCGGCTTGGTGGTAATCCTCGTCTTTCAGAGTTTGAACGTCGACAAACATTTCTTTGATGTCGCCCTCGCTCGGGCCCAGGCAAGCGTCGACTTCTTTCCTGATTTCCTCCGAGTCGTCGCCCTCTGTTTCAATCTGCAAGGCGAATTGCAAATTGGAACACCCCCGCAGATATAGGCATCCTACCTTTTAAAGCACTCAATATATTTCGCCTATTTTCGATACGTGCTCAATAACTACTGTTTCTAGACAATTTCAAATTCTACTCGGAAGCTTTGAATCAAAATTAATTACTTTTGATTTTGTTATGTAGAATATAGTTTCCAACACTTTACCCGTGAAATTGTCATACTAACTGCGGAAGAAATAGCTGCATCATCGGGTTGGCTTGGTACGTTTTCGAAAATAGCAGCTATTCGTAGCGTCATTAGTGATTTCACGTTACTCGCGAAGATTCATCGGGCATCGGGCAATTTGGAATGTAGCCGACTCCCCATATAATACTACATATTAGTATCTACATTTTGAAACTCTTCAAGTACTCTTTCGGCCTTGCCTTTTCTACTTATGTAGCGTATTCCCATGTTAATCTCTACTTTTATTTGTAATTGAGTAGCAATGTTGACTACTTGAGCATCTCTGAAAGATAGCGGAAGTTAGTTACTTACGGTTTTGATAAGCTTCTCCGCCTTCTCTAAATTTTTCCTGCAAACGGCGGCTTTCCTGTTGATGTTCAGCACCAGATTATGAAGTCTTTCGAGTCTGTAGATACGAAATACACTCGGATGGTCACGAGGTGAAGTGCTGATTGACCGCACTCAAATTCACCTTTCGCTCCGACAGACAAACCAAAACTACTTTGAAGTCGAAGATGGTTATTTCGGTTAAACTGCAGTAGGATCAAAAGTAGAAAGGGACGGTGCCTCCACAAAGTGAGATTATGTAAAACGGATAAACCTTTTTCAACATGTGAATTCAAAAATACGTTTACTCGGCTGTGATGCTTTCATGCATACAGATGACCAGGGCATAAAGAACATCCTGTTCGCAAACCTAGCGATGACACCTTGTCTATAACATGAGTTGCTTTAATTGGCGTGAACCCGTTACTTGGTTACATAGGCAATTACAGTCTCAGCAAGTAGTCAAAAAGGACAAATTCCGCATTATAACGGCGTTAATTACGTACAAGATAGTCCTAATGACAATCAATTCGACCCCATGCGGTAAAACAGATTGTAAAATTTACCTACTTTAATGGCCCATTCCCGACATACACAATACAGTTACACACCTCCTATACTCCGCAGACA
>ATSW01109035.1:0-10672 GCA_000444245.1 Botryllus schlosseri | reverse complement strand
AAAATTGAGGTCACATTTAGAGCAAAATGCGAGTGACATGCCGTAAATTAGCACAGAAGTGACGCTGAGGCGGGTATTTCGGAGTGGAACACGGTGATTTGAGCTCTGAACGAAAAGTTGATTTTTTTTTGTTAGTCAACCGATCACAAAGTGGGAAAAATTGACCGATTTTTGAGAATTCTTCTCCGGTTTTGCAAGTCTCAAATTTCTGAAAAAGTGTCCTCTTTTTAGATTTCCAAAATATGGTAAGCCTACCATTGCTTTTACATTGTCGGAGCGTACCACTACCTTTAAGTGACCTTATATATAATAACATGGTTTAGCGACCAAAAATTTATAACTAACAGATTGCCAATGGTTGCCATAACTGCTTGCTTGGATAGCGAAATACGAAGCTGGGACCTTCTGATCTATTACTGTTCCCCTGATACGCGATTACGGTAGTTGTGTTGCGCCCATGGTTCTAACAAAGTCACGGCATTCCGAGTCACTCCGAGTCCATTCGAGTCATTTTCATTTTGCCATCGAGTTTGCCCGAGTCTGAGTAATTCTAAGAAAGCTCGCGTCCGAGTACAACTCACAAATTTCAGTCACGAATCGTCTAAGGGTCGGGTCCTGTCTAGGGCTGGGCAAAATCGAGTACCTGAATGATTCGATTCTGAATCACGTAATATGCTCCGAGTCGAGTCGAGTAATCGAGTATCACTCATTATGACGTCATAACATAATATAACACGTCAAAGTTCAAATATGAACCGTTTACACCACCGCAAAAATATATTGCCAGTTATCCAATCCATCTCATAAAAGATACTTTTGTATTTTTCGACCATACCGATTTCATTCCACTTGGTGACAATATTGCAGGATAATCATAACTTCGGAAATGTGCTACGTCCAGTAGCCTTCGTCACTTTGTACCATTTGTTTCGTATGCCACGATACCGCCAATCAAAGTTTCAAGACTTCAATAGTGAAAAATAGCATAGAAACTATAATTCTCGATGATAAATTAACTTTCAGTGGTGAGGAGCGTACAATTTCAGTACTCGAAAAAATCGTATTTTACTACTCGACTCGAATCATCAAATTTAATACTCGATTCAGACTCGAGTACTCGAATCATTGTGCCCAGCCCTAGTCCTGTCATCATGAATTGGAAATGTGACGAAATAGTGATTCTTCCACTGCATGGTAGCGTTTGCATTTGATTTGATAGTGAAGTTTAATGAATACTTTCAGGCTTTCGGAGCAATTTAAGAGGGAATTTTCACTTTATAACCTGAAAAGATATATGTGACACTTATATATTGTCAAAATAATAAAAATCTGAAATTTCGTCGCGGGCCGCACAATATGCTCTGGCGGGCAGCGTGTTTGAGACCTCTGATGTACACGATACCTGCGACGACTCGGGCCATATAATGCCACAAGCTGACGTGCATACTGAAGTTTTAAACGTCGCTAAATGTAACAACAGGGGCAATCAAATGATATAATAATCCCATAAAATCGATATCTTCGGATGTTCTCTCCAAACTGCGCGCGTACGTGTCAAGGTGCAGGCTCGTTTTGTGTTGATTTTTAATGTAGCCATCGCTATGCATAGAGTTGCTCGCAGTTGAAGTTTAAATGCAATAAATTTCATACAAAGATGTTAGAATGTAGTGAAAATTGTAATATATGAAAATGGTTCACAGTGCAGAACCTACCAATGTTCGTTTGTGATCGTGAACCTCTAAATTTCTGAGGTTCACATACGGAACGCGAACGTGAACCTCACGTTCACACCATCCCTACTTAGTATCTATTTGGTACACCAGGCCGTTCTTCTTTACTGTGACTACTGATCTGTCGCCTTGAGGGCATGGTCCGTTTACTTTGTAGTATTTCTGCAGAATCATATAGCGATTATAGGCCGTCCAGATAAATCGCCTCTCACATGTTGGTAAAAATTCTGGAGTCGAAATCACAACCCATTGGTGCAGCTTTGGGACGTGCCATTACCGTATTTACTAACAACAGGCGGAATTTGGCCTTGGATTTTGTGATGAAACATACGCCCGTTCCACTTTCGAAATGTTTCAGTAATAACGTGATACGAATCGTAGGATATCCAGCGCGTGGATGCAGCCTTGAATTAATAAAGAGGCGACTTTCGTTTAACTGCTGTGATTATTCTATACCTATTGACCAAATTTACTTACTGACACTTGTACAAATGTACTATTGAGTAATTGTCAGGTTTTCATTTTCTAGATCTACTTGAGATAATTTTAATGAGTCTTTGAAATTACTTCTTCCACTTTTAATTTAGTAAAGATACCGACAATTTTAACCGTGTCTGATTTATTTGCGATTTCTGTTATTACGTCACCAGTTTCATCACCCCTATACGACAGTGAAAATGTTTATAATGCTGTTTGAAGAAGAGCTCTCCAGAGAAGTCAATAAACTTATCAACGGTGTCGATAAACAAACATTTCATTTACCCTGATAAATGACCAAACCGTTGTCGGGGATGCTTCGTATGTGAATAACGCGGTAGTGTCAGTATTAGATCTTGCCGGGACAAGTCTAAAGTGACGTGAAAAGCGTGAACTTTCATTTTAGCTTTAACTAAGTTCGTACACGAAGCTAGTTTAGCAAACATTCGCGTGAGAGTCCCACTGTTTATTAAACGTATGACCAATATTCACAATTACTCTAAATACGTGGTTCTGATAGGTCTCCGGTCGCCAAGTCGATCAGCGTTAGCATGTATGTCAGGCGTTGCTGTTGATAGATATTGATATGGAATAACGCCTATACGATGTAATCCCAGGGCTAGCAACATACGGTCCGCGAGGGGATTTTAAGCGGCCCGCAGACACTTTCCGGTCTTACATGATAATGTGACCCTCGGGTCTACATAAATTTTCAAGAAAACTCCTTCGACCATGACCATTACCAAAACAAAGCCGCGTTCCAATCTAGCTGATGTTCCCGTGCCGTCTTTTCTGAGGGTTTCTACAGTTGTCTCATTGACTTCAAAAGCTATTGAAGTACGTTACGGCATAAATTTATTTAATAATGTTTTTGGTCTCTATACTTTAAATATGAAGTTTACATAAAATACGATTTATTCCTTGTTAAGGTGGATAAATCTGCGATTCATGTATCGATTCGGGAATCCGGCCCGCAAAGTACTTGATTTTCCCATATCCGGTCCGCCGGCTATCCGATATGTCCTGAAAATGTATCACATATATATTGCACATAATTAGTATAACAGGAAACTACTTCGTTAATCATGGAAGGCAGGACGTCGACAATAGTTGGTCTTCTGGCTGCGCTGATGTTTCTTGCCGGGAAATGCGAGGATACCAAATGACACGGTATGTTGCTCCACTACATAATTTATTCAAAGCTTTGCAGTCAATGTGCATTTCATTCTTTCGCATCCAAAGTGGCATTTCGGGACTCTCTGGACCAGTGGTTCCAACCTTTTTCGATTCATCGCCCTCTTTTCAAGCTTCGCACCGATCATCGCCTCCCAAATATTGGCAACCGAAAAATGGGCATACAAACTGTAATCGCCGGCGAGTTGACTAAAAAAAAGGTCAACTTTTCGGCTCGACCTCGAAATTACAATTTTACAGCTAAATGTTCGCGAATTGACTAAAAAAAGGTCATTTCTCCGACTTGACTCCATTTAGCCGTTTTAACGCGCCATCGACCCCTATCGCCCCCATTCGATATTTTCGCCCCCTATGTCCGTTTCCGTCCCCTTATCGCCCCTTCGTTATTTTCGCCCCCCTAGACCGCCAAATCGCCCACGTTGGGAACCACTTCTCTATAGACCATTCTTCATCTACCGTTGAATCAAGGAAGCAGTTTCTAGTATTATGATTGCCAATTTTACACAACACCAGCGTTTGTGTTTTACAATGTTAGAAATAGGCTGAGGACTACCACGCGACATGGTGTATTGTATCAAGAATTCTTGATAGCAAAATTTGAGGAAAGATGTGACACCTCATCAACGACCAATTGCATATTTTCTAATACGACCATTTGGAGTAAACAAATAATTTACATCCAAATCTCTCATGATAGTACTGAATATCATACCAAATCAGTTTGACGTCATCATCGATGTAATTTTGTATCATCGTAACCAATGTTCCCTCTAAGCTGCGCACGTGCGCANATGCGCAGTGCTGAAACGGTCTCTGCNCACAGAAAATCTAGGCTGCGCACAAAAAATCCGAAGTGATGATCTTTTTTNAAANCGTNGCGCACNGTTGTCCAAGGCNCCGCGCCAGCGCTCANACTCGAGAAAAATGAGAGGGAACATTGNCAGGGGTGAATATAGNGCTATCGCTNAAGTCTGAANCCGAGGTAGGCCTACAAGTGCGGTCCGCAAAGGTAAATATTGCTCTCCGTNAAGCAATGAGAATTTGCAATCGTGTGCGCCTCACGAAAGAGATTTTTCTTTTAGAATGGTATCGTACGNGGAGCGATACTGATATCATTTCAATAGCGCAATCGTTTGTGGGAATGGCGAAATAACATGGTTTAACATGGTTTAATAAAGTTATAAATAATAAACTGCGAGAAACTAACGAATAGTCTTCTCCACGTGGCATGAACATTGTGTAAGATTTACTGTACAATTACATGCCGCGAATTTTCGAAATCATCACTTCCACCAGGCAAATCTGATCATGTATGGTAACATAGGATAATATGCAGAATATGCAAGTACAATCATCATTGGTTTATTAGCAATTTTATCAGTTCAATACACCACAAAAAATGCGATACAATGAATAGACAGGAAGATGTCGAAGCGACTTGGATTTGTCAATGGAATCGGACACCCACCTTGGCCTAGGCGTAGTAAAAAAGGAGGCATGCACACTGAATGAGAGTAAAGAATACAGTATAGAAAAAGAAAGCGACAAGAAATAGGGCGGCATGTCATGGGAAGCGAGATCGATAGGTCAGTCGTGGTCCGGTAATCTTGAGGATGGACTGTATTTATTTAGTAGTAATTGCTTGTATTTTGACTTGAATGTGGACATGCTCCAAGATTGTTGAAAAAATCCATCCCTTTGCAAACGTTGATCGGGAAATGCTGCAACTATAGGCAGGGTTGCCATACCGTCCTTATTTCTATGATTTGTCCTTATTTTGAAGGGCCGCGTCATAGAAAACTCAACTGTCCTTATTTCTAAGAAATGTCCTTATTTTTGACATGCGTCCATATTTTGTCTTATTTTCAACAACTATAGAACTACGATCGTTTTCCTCTGGTAGGCCTATCTGTTGTTTCTTAATATTGTAAAATTATGCTTATGCGCAAAGCTTTCATGACATCATAAATGAAAGGAACTGGGAGGTAGGGCAGTGAGTGATTGTATAGCACGACACATGTCACCTTCTTTGTCACCTGTCCTTTTATAATATCTTCGTAACTTGTAATTCAGTGTACAACTGTGCATGGCTCCCATTCTAAGTCGTGTAGGCCAAGGTGGGTGTCTGATTTCAGAGACTATTCCAAGTCGTTTCGACACCTTCCTATCTTTCATTGTATCGCAGTCTTGCGGTGTATTAAAATGATGAAATTTTTAATTGAAATAAATTGAAATCGTGCTACAAATAAGGGTAATCCCAGACCTGAGGTGTCGCGAGATCTATGAAGTTTTTGTGAACGAGGAGTTGCTGAAGCAGATTATTTCTGGTGCAAAGTATGGAATGTGATTTATCACGGCTCGTATAAATGCAAAGTATGTACAAAAACGCATGTTTAATTCTGATCTAATTTTTCGACTGTCCTTATTTTTGAGTCCATGTCGATGGCAACCCTGACTATAGGCACTGTAGGGCATTGCAGTAGATCAGCTTCTGAGCAGCACAAATTTGTGATATTCGATTCGTTTACACGGGTATCTTCTGTCGATAAGGTCATTCGCTGACCTTGTTCTTGCTTCAATCAGACTTGAATATCTGACTGTATGTCTTGATAGTAATGAGTGCATTACCGGTATTAAGACGTCACATCAATGTTTTAACGCGATAGGCCTACATCGATCGCATATATTGATTTTTCGTGCGTTTTCGTGCGTGTATGTCTGTCTACTAGTAATCCATTGTATGTCACCATATGTACCCTGATTAATTGTGACGTCACAGATGGTCGGTCGCGCAACATCACGATTCGCCGTCTATGGTACTTGCGGTTACAGGCGTCCATTTGTGTCGCTACAAGTGTTTGGCTAGCTGCTTGCCGGTGTGGCCAACGTTGAGCGAATACTCACTAATTCTCCTTAGCACTGTTTCTACTGACCGCTTTTAATAATGGAAAAACAATGGGTAGTTTCTCATCTCCTCACCAAGCCAAATTAGCAGAAAAGTGCGATTCGTTTAATACATAGCTGTTGTCGGGGCTTGTGAAAACGGAAAAAATCTGTAAAATTAGGTGAGAATTGATCTTTTTCGAGCGATAAAGGTGTGCTCTGCAAAATATGTAGAGAAGCAAAATATGGAAAAGAATAGCATTCATTTTCTTCAGAAAGCCTTGAACTGTAGCCAAAACACCCTCAAAATATGCATCACAGAACACGTGCGATATCCACGATGTCGAGGTTTATCGCAATTGCGGGTGAATGCTTCTTAGCCCTTTGCGACACCACAGAGTCGCACGTGTGCTGGTGCATATCCCGAAAATATTTCAGCAGAAGCCCAAACGCGACGGAGTTCTGAGAAAAAAAATGCCCTCAATGGCTTAACTTCAAGTCGAGACCACATCATGTTTAGAGCGTAGTTCCCCATCTTCATTCGTAATGTGATTATCTGGTGTAATGCAATAAAACTAAATGTAAATGCTGTATTTTGATTCTATCAATGAATCATGTGACTCGAATGGATACACGCACGTCTGGTGTTACGCACAGAACCGTAACTACCGCACCCCGAACCCCCCAATTGGGCGGCCCGAGCTCGAAGGGGAACCCAAATTATTTCGTGAATAAACATAAATCATGGAGTATTTTTTTGGAAATTTATGCAACTTTTTCAAAGAAAAAATAACAATTTGAAATCCTGTACGTCTTAGTTTAGTACGCTTGGGCGATTTCAATATCTTTTGACACAGCAGATAGGAGGTCACGAAAAGCATCATGTACCGAACAGGTACGCCCGAAGATATTTGATATTATTTAGGGGTCCTAGCTTTTCCAACACACCTTACTCGATCAGCTTTACCGGTAAATCTGGTCACGTGAGCAGAGAGAGGATAAAAATTGATAGCAATATATATGCAATTCCCGATCATTTTGACCGATTCATGAATTATATACTTTTTTCGCGCTTCGCGCGTCCAGGCTACACACCCACTAAGCGGACACCCAATATAGATGAAAAGTAGCGGCAAAAAGCGTAATGGGCGAGAGGGGTCTGGGGGGCGAAGCCCCCCAGAAATTAGGCTTATC
The DNA here is from genome assembly GCA_000444245.1 of Botryllus schlosseri. Taxonomy (NCBI): domain Eukaryota; kingdom Metazoa; phylum Chordata; class Ascidiacea; order Stolidobranchia; family Styelidae; genus Botryllus; species Botryllus schlosseri. The sequence goes on along the minus strand of ATSW01109035.1, from coordinate 3,194 downwards.
ACCAAATGGGGGGCCGGGTTGCACACTGTTGTCTATGGGTCTGCGCAGTGAGTTGGCGTGTTTGCGCAGACTCGTCAAAAATTAGAGGGAACATTGATCGTAACATAATTCCTGTTGCTACATTTCACCGCATTAACTTCAAATAGTCCAATTTTGATAGGACCTATTTTTCATGAGAGGAAAAGGACGCTTAAGAAATTACTACACTACGATACCATGGTGCAGTGGCGAGATAGCGCAGTGGTAAAATCCGCGGCTGCAACACCAATGGGTTGTAGGTTTAGGCCTAGTTTGACATCATAAACTGTCAAGTAGAAGTTGTCTGAAAGCATAAGCACTTGAAGATGTAGTTCAAGTAGGCAAAATCCACATGAAGTACTTCAAAAAGTAGAAGTACTTCGTTACTGACCACCTCTGTTGATATGATAGTATTTTCTACATTTCCTTTGCCCAGCGGCACAATGTGCCATGCTACCGACATTTACAAATAGCATGAATTGAAGGATCAGAAAAAAATTAAGTGGTCCATCTTTCAATTGATATTGCATCCGCTTTGCCTGTGAGATCTGATTGCATCCCTTCTCTCTGCATTTTCTGACAGTGATAAAAGAGGTGGAGATATTAGTGTCCTCTCCAAAGACAATCCAAACCTGACACGTCACTTGACTTTAGCAATCAGTTTCTCACAGTAGTCTAAATATAGAAATTAAGAGTGAATTTTATGACTACGGGAGTAATACTCAGGGCAATGTTGTGTTCATTGACGTTGCATCCTGAACTTTCTGAAATATGAGCACCCCTTCTTGTACTTGTGATATTTCACGGCATAAAGAGGTGTTATAACTATACTTATCCGGTGCTTCCTCACTACGTTCTGATTAAAATGAAGTGCCGCTAGCTTTACTTTACTGCATCGAAAACCTGTTTGCCTGTGAAGTATGTTTAAAATGGCTGGAACCCAAAACACAACTATTGAAGGCGTATGGTTTTTCTGGCGTTCCCATCCAGTCTTTTCCTCGTTCTACTAGCAGAATCAACAGTCACACATGCCTCGTGTCCCATGGGTTCAGACTCTTTCCCGGGGAACGTGTGCAACGAAACTTTAGGCTCTGTATAGGCGTCATTCGGGCACCCGTATGCCACGCATCGTTTAGCGGTTTTTCGTGTCATCTTCGATAGTATACTATAAACTCCGTCCATATTTCTTGATGCAGGTGAAAATCGCCAATCACTTTTACAGAAGTATAAACAACCCAACAGATCACCAATCACGCGCGTACGGCATTCGACTACTCGACTAGTGAGCAACAAAAACAAAACAGTACAACGTCTGACGTCATCAGACGGTAGGGCGATTTTAAGTTCTTTCAGCGGGGATTGCTGTTTTACGCCCAGTATCTTAAAACATACGCATTTTCTAACAAGAAGATATACATTTTTAAAATCTGTGAAAATATACCTACCAAATAATGGAAATTCGATTACACCGATGAAGATGTCCTTTACGGGTGATACACCGGTTTCTATACTTGCGCCCAATATTCTCTCAAAAACAAGTTATACAGTAGCCAACAACCAAATCGGGTTTTCAATAACGATATCAGATCAAGATAGATCCCGAACGCATGCTACATTTTTCACATTATTCAGCGATGCATTCTTCATATCAATTTCGTTGATGTAAATAATTGATTGGTTGACAAAGCACAATGCGCTGACTTCCTACATTTAGTGTGTTTCGTTCGTTCGATTTGTGTGATTGCGCGCAAAGCTTACAGCATATAGTCACTAAAGATTCACAAACGGAACTGAATATTCCGAGCAAACTTTCGAGCAAATAATTTTAGAAATTGGCAGGGTGCATGCTCGTTTAGTGCGGAATTTTTTCATTCTGTCAGCGCCTTGCGACGAGTGGTATAAGGTTAAAAAGAAAAGTGCCTCACTTGTCTATCCTGATCGCACGTCACTGGATGTGACCAACCTGACCCTTTGACATATAGGCTATTCCATTTCTCCTGATTTGACCTTTGTTCACGATAAACCTTTCACGTGTTATATCAAACCTCGGCGTTACCTCATTTTCTACTGTTTATAATATTAACAATAAATTCGCGGGGAAAACCTACGAAAGTTCTTTGCGAGCACGAACCTCGGAAATATTAATATTTGCACAACGAACATGTTCGTGAACAGAAAGTTGGAACCATCCATAATTTGCTGTAACCTTTCAACGTTCTAATCATCGGTATTTCGCAGATCCACTCGGCACAAATAACAATCCAGCTCAGAGCTGTAAAGGATTGAAGAGACATAATCCTGAAATTCAGAACGGACTATACTACATCGTCGACAAGGAGGCGAGTATTAGGTTGATAACGACAATTTTCTGCTCCAGGTGCAAGGCGGATACGCAATGTTAACTTTCATCTTGGCGATTCTTCTCTCTGGTAACATACTTATTACGACTTTAGTTATCAAAACTTTAATACATTCAAAAATCTTCACTTCAATCGCACAAACTAAAAACATTGGCTGTCCTTCTACCGGACTGTTTCGTTGTTGGAATGATTGTGCATACTGCATACTGCCGTCTCAAAATGAGATTGAGTCAATTGATGACTGCCTCAATTCAAAGGGTCAATTTCGGAAATGGATACATTCGCTAATTTGTTGATACATTCGTAAAGCTCCGACACGACAATGCATACTTACTACATCTGGATTTAAAACGGAAGCAAATGTACAAAACCAAATCTTTCCAAGCAATGTGCATTGATGTAGTCTACGACATTTGCTAAATGCCTGGTATGGTAGTCGATAGGGAATTGACGTTGCCCTAGTGTTCCGCGTTTGAGTAAATCTAATTGGAACGAAGCCAAATCGATTTCTTTTTCTATATGCCACGGGACAAAAAGTAGAACATACAGAAGTTTTCGACAGGCTTACCGTATTTCAAGATACGAAAAAGAGGACACTTTTCGAAAATTTTGAAAGCTCTAGTCCCAGAAAAGAAAACTGGTGACAATTAGGAAAATTTTTCCACCAATAGTACTATGTTGACTAAAATAAGGTCATCTTTCCCATCTCCACTCCCAAAATACCCGCCGCGACGTACTTTTTATGGATTGCACTGCCAACTCAGTCGTTAGCTTCGCTGGAGTCCAGCTTTTTATCGCATTTTAAAACTTTTTCTG
>ATSW01109034.1:0-10185 GCA_000444245.1 Botryllus schlosseri | reverse complement strand
TGATACATAAACTTGGCGATTTCTAGTTTCCGCATATCTTCTATGTTTAGAACGCCGAATCTCTACAGCAGCGACTTGTTGAATGGGCAGCCAGGCCCCTTTGGGGTCCTAGCTATGATTCGGAGTACTTTATGTTGTAGTTTTTGCAGTGGCTTGAGTGCAGTTTTACTGGCAGCCCCCCAACAGAATTTACTGAATCTGGTCTTGATCGAAAGCTACTGTCGCACTGACCCCGAAAATGTAAATGAAAATATGATCAGGCACTGAACCGCTTAGAATTCGCCCTCCAAGTCTGAATTATCGGCATTGTCCGAACAATCGAAGAGCCGTAATGGGTCATTGTTATGGTCATTGTTTTGCGGTAATCCGATTGTTCTGAACAATGCAGATTTTAGATGTTGAGGGTGGTTTTTCATCTAAGTACGGTTCTTCACCATATTTTGATTGATATTTTAGAAATCAGGGCGACAGTAGCTTTCGATCAAGACCGGATTCAGTAAAATCTGAGCTCTGGAAGACAACTTTTGGATTGCCAGAAATTCTACAGTAGCTGCCGTAAAATAAGTCTGAGTGAAGCTTCAGCGAAGCGGAACGAAGCTGCAAAATCGGTCGCTGCCATTCCACGTTTACATTCTATAAGTACAATTTTTTTAGAGATCAATGTTGCAATCATCCAGAGAAAATTGACTCGCTTCATTGGATATCGCTAGAGCAAATGTCTCTTAGCAACGATATCAGCAACTTCAGCATATGCTGCTCGACAGAAGAGATCTCTATTCCGACGGCGAAATAACTGAGGGAAATGCCATAGTGGCAGATAGAAACATCTTGCAGATTCACCGTGAAGCTATTCTACTTTTTCATTCGACTTCTCCCGTGTACGGGCTGCCTCAGCGAATCAGTGAGCTACCCCGTCCAGACTAGTGCAAACAACCAATCTAGTTTGTTGCAGGTCAACTAACTACTGCTTTCATGAGTGTAGTTCTTTTTTGTTGCTGATTTTAATAAATAAGTAATTCTAGTTCTAGTGGCGCAATTGAAAAATAATTTAGCTGTAGAACAACTAAAAAACACGTGTCGTCGTTTGGAGTGAATTGTGATACCGGTGTTCTGTTGTAGATGTTCTTGCCGTCTTTGCCGGCAATCCAGTAGTTTGTACAAGTCTGACGGTGGCTGACCTGTAAAGCTCATACTCTGTGAATTAAAATGGGTGGTGACCATCCCTAGTTATTATATTATATGATTAAATCAGACATATCTTCACAATATTTAGCAAGAATATAGAATTAAACATAATAATTGGTAATATAAAGAGCCGTGATTCACCATTTCGGTGTTAAAATAGTTCCAGATGTCGGCGATGGCCTCTACGTCTAGCGCTACATGGAAATTGGACGATGGAACGGGATTTGCCGCAAACTGCTTCCCGGCTCGCGGAATCAACCGTGGCACTCACGAAGGGACGGGCTCGTGGATCGTCGCGTACGCGCATCAGCAACAAAATAAACTAAGAGAGATATTCAAGCCATTCGTGAAAGAGGATGTACTAAACCGTCACGAAACCAAAAATGACGAATCAAAATATCTAACGACAGATTTTTTGATAAATTACCATCGCGTGGACTCGTCAAACGACTTATGCAGTGTGAATATTTGCGACTGTGAATTGGAATGCGAGGATAATGCGAATTTTGCGCAATTTCATAACGTGGCTTACATCAACGCTTCTGAGAATTTATTGTCTTTACGGACTTTTGCAACTTTCCCCAATCTGAGAGAATTAGAAATGGCAGTCAACGGCGTACGCAACCTCTCTCTAAACCCGGGCGATTTCCCAAATCTGCAAGTGCTTGATTTGTCCTACAATAATTTGAGTTCAAACGACGTGCTGTCTTTGGGATACTTATCCAAGTTGAAAGTTTTGACTTTAACTGGAAACGGATTATCGCAAATACACCCAGATTTAAGTCAACCTTATGATCACAACGATGTACAGCACACGCGGTTTCAAAATCTTGAAGTTTTACTGCTCGACGATAATCGACTTAACGATATCTCAATATTCGCGGCTTTGGCCGCTTTGCCAAGTTTGAAAGAGTTGAATTTGGATAAAAACGAAATTTCGCTCGTGCCTTACCTGAAAGTGATTGGAGAAAAGGTGCATTCAGAAATTCACACGCCGGCGCGCGTGTCTAGCGGACGACGCAGCAATTCGTCAAGATCTTCCAGTAAGAAATCGAAGAGAACGAGAAAAAGTTCAAAAGGCGATAAATCTCCGCAACCAGCTCACACAGGCATGGGAATATCGTCTAAAAAGACGGATAAAGTCACTCAGTCTGTACAAGCAGAATCTTCATTCGCACACACAGAAGTAACACGTGAAACCCCGATTATGTCCGATGCAGACACTGCCTTGATGCGCGATTTATCATTTGATGCCTCTGCCACTAATCCACCTTTCCCGCATTTAAAAATACTCAGCCTAGCCAACAATAAGATCGCGGAAGAAGAGCATTTACTGGCCGTAGCGGCCTGGCCTGAACTGCAAGCTCTGATTTTACACGGAAACCCGTTAATCAGACACGGGAAAGGCGAACCTCCGCTTTTATCACATTATTTAAACGGAAGACTAGGCATTAGTATCGTACGTTTCAAACCTAAAGCGCCCGTCGTGAAACCATCGTTACGAATCCGTTCTCAAAGGAAGATATCGTCACACGTGCCTAAAATTCCAAAACAACCCATCGACGCTATGTTAGAAGCTTTAAGAAAACCTGCCGTAGAAGACGCGGATGATTCGCAACGCACAGAAAACGAATCGGACAGTATCAAAATGACGTTTGTGTCAAACGACGCTAATGTGTCAGATCAAGAACCGGTTTTCTTAACGCAAATGCAAGAAGATGCATCGCGTGACACAGAAGACATCACGCGCACGCAAGAATCGGATTTAAAACACAAGAATCAAGAGCATGACTCCAAACACACTGTGGTGGACATTCTCAAAGGCGCTACGAAAGATCCAGATATCTATGAAAACTTACCAATTCAAGGAAATGTGAAAATGTTGCGAGAAATGCTGCAACATCCGTTGTCAGTCACTGTCGTAGACACACCGCCAGAGAAAAGAATTGCGAATAAGATCCCCACAGATCCAACCCCGTCAGTTCAGCATGAAGACATCAGAATCTTACCACGTCCTAACGCCAGGATCAGACGCAGGCAAAGAATAGACAAAACTCTCTCGTATATGAAGCATAGAGCTCCTGCGAATATGGAACTGCCCCTGATCGAAGCCTTGGATCATCCTGAAGACAGGAGATTGCGAGACGACGCAGACGAGTTGTTACGGGAAATCGAAGCGAAATATAGAGTGGTTCGGGAGGAATCTTTGAAAGCGTCTCGTCAAGCTCGTCGTGCTGTGGAGAACACGACGGCCGAGATTGCCAATTTGAAATCGTCCTTGCAGTAAATTGTTGTGTACAATGTAAACGAAAATCGTCTGTTTCCGCCATAGAGTACGGTGTAAATCACGTAAACAGCTCTTTCACCAACAAAACTGTGTTTTCACGTCAGACTGAGACAACAATATAATTCTACTAATTCCATTGGTATAATGAGAGCGGTAATCCAATTCTAGTCAAATTTGTGAAATGTTTCAATGCTCTCATTTTAATTCTAATCTTAATTCTGGGTTACCTGAAAATGCCACTGGAGAACTGTATCGTGCGAAAAGAGTCAAGCTTGCTGTACAGACATTTGCAGCTCCCATGCTTATGAGATTCAATTCTGATTTGATATGAACTGAACTTGATGCTATTTCCAAGTTTTTGTGAATTCAATAATTCTAATCTAATTTGGAATTAACTGTAGCTATAATTCCTTTTTGATTTTCCTAAACATGCTACAGAACTGTATCGTGCGAATACATTTCAGAGTGAAGTCGGATTTGGTGTGAAGTCAACTTGATTTTTGTGGTAGTCCTTTCTTATACGGAATTCAATTCAATTTCCAAGTTCATGAAAATTCAGTAATTCTAATCAGAATTGTAAAAAGCTGTGTAGTTATCATTCTAATTCTAATCTAATTATGAAAAGCTGAAATTTTTCTTGTCCAATTCTGAAACAGAACTTTTCTGGATATATCTCCATAAGGATTGTTGAATTCGACTCATTTTCACCAATTGGGAAGGTGTCAAAACACAATTTTGTGTCAGAAAGTGTTGTTTACATGATTTACATTCCGCGCTAGGGTCTAAATACACCTTTTTACCACATTGCACGAGATCCTACTTTACGAAATGGTACTGTCAGTATTAACGTGTAACGCGTATACCTTTACAATATACAACTGCACCTGATATGCATACACGCGATTTGCGATCTGTGTTATTTTTGTGAGACGAGTTAGTGAATAATATCGGTTTCGGTGTCGAGCTCTGTCGTCAGACCGATGTCCAGGCGGGCATACTTCCTGATGGATTTATGTTAATTTACGAAACAATTTTAGGCCCTGTTTGAGCTCGCCCCCGGGGGGTTTAGGATGCGGCAGATTACGGCCCTGCAGCCTGCATATGATTTGTGATGACACGCCTGTCTGGGTCATCATTGGTTGCAGGTAACTATATTGCCGATCGGTAGTCGATTTGTGACTGGTGTCGTGGTACGCTGTGCACAGTGACGTTGGCTACCCAGGAGAGGTTGGGGTCGAAATCGAAACCCCGTCCTTCTGAAATGCCAATTCGATCTCCAAAGTTTATAAGCTTATTTGCAATATAGCAATTGCTAACACGCTGCTGCATTTTGACCTAACAATACGATGACACTTTCAAAGTCTCATATTTCAGAAATGTGGTATATTGAAATGATTGAACTGGATTGAACTGAAAGGGAACAACAGATTGGCAATGAAAATTCTTTATGTTTTCGTTTTGTGCGTAAATTATATTTTAATGGTCTTGTTTTTTAACACTGTCCGGCGACGAATGACGTCGGAATATGATAGGAAGATACAGTCATAAGCTCAGCAATGAAAAATGCCCAAGTGCGATCACGCAATGCACTATCTATATATAGACAACCGAACCGAAGAAGGAAAGTGTAGCGAAACATTTTCGGAGTCCCGTTTTCAGTTTTATAACCGAAAGCGATGGACACTATCGACTTCGCTTGATTTGGAAATTGAAAGTGTTACAGCTAGACAAGTTGAATCATCACTCCTGGCAGGATTCGTAAGTATAGCAACAAGCCTGTGTCTTTTTTTTATAAATGGGGAATGCAGATGGAGCTGGTTAGTATCAACGCCACACACGTTTGTAACTATTATAAGCGATATAAATGTACCTATGTACGTCAGGGGTGTCAAACATGCGGGCCACATCCGGCCCCGTTTAAAACATGTTTTCGTGTATTTTTTAAAGCCATGACGTCACGAATATTAAATTGTGATATTCATTGTGGATTTGACATTGACAATTGAAAATATAGGGTAAATATAGCTCCTTTAAAGAAATATCTGTAGCCTACTATTGCTGTTGAACCGACTATTTTGAAGGGTTCCAACGAATGTTGATCTAGCGGCCACAAATATGCGATAGAACTGATTAGGAGGCCACGAAAGTGACAAAGTGTTGAATGAGAGGACACAAAATAGAATAATTTTGATATAAAGGCCACGAAAATGCGATAGAAGCATAGTGTTCTAGAAGTTCTAGAACACTATGATAGAAGAACTGATTCGGAGGCCACGAAAGCAACAGACTGTTGAATGAGAGGCCAAAAAGTATAATTTTAATATAGAAGCCACGAAAATGCGATAGCGCCGATTCGGATGCCACGAAAGTAATAAAATATTTGATGAGAGGCCACAAAATAGAATAAAGTTGATATAGAGGTCTGAGATGAGCGGATTTGGAATTTCTATGTCCTAGTGAATGCTAGTCAGCCCTCGCCATTTGCCGGACCACAACCTGACATATATCGATCTCGCCTTCCGTCACTTGTCACTTTATATTAGCTTCTTTTACTTTCATTCAGTGTGCACTGTGCATGCCTCCTCTTTACACCACCTAGGCCCATGTGGGTGTCTGATCTTAAGACTACTCCTAGTCGTTTCGGCATCTTCCTATCATTCATTGTATTGCTGTCTTGTGATGTTTTGAAGTGATGAAATTTTATGAATAAACTTGAACTTGAACTTAAATCTAATTCAAATCCGAAGCCTCAAATCCAAATCCAAATCCTAATCCATAATTTTTGTATATTCGAATCCGAGTCCAATCCTAATCCGATTCTAACTCGAAATTCAAAAAAAAAATGCTAATTTATGCAAGGGGGGAATTGGAAATTTTTCTTTCATAAGCAACAATTCTCTTGATTTAAGATATTTTACCATAGGGCTGTACCTCTCATGTTCATTGGCACAGAGTGTACAATGAGTACATTAATAACTGATCTGAATCAAGTTTGTCGCCATGCGCCACACGACATATCAATCTCCCAGAAAATCGGTAAATCAAATCCAAATCCTAATCAGTCCAGAAAAAAATCTGCAATCAAAATCCGAAAAAATCTCACAAATCCGATTTTTTCAAACCCTAATCCTAATCGATGCTCATTACTGATAGAGGCCACGAAAATGCGATAGCTCAGTGCATTAGGCGTCGAGTTACGGGATGGCGGGGTGGCGCAGCCACCCCATGAGAGAGAGAGAGAGAGAGAGAGTTCTTTTATTCGTCAACCATGAAATATAGTANAGGCAATGTCCACAAAGATTCACGTCCAATAGTATACATTTTTATAATTTTCCTAACTATAATTTACATGGTGTAGACTGGGAGACCCGATATGACCGAAGTCTTCTAGGCCGGAGTCACCCAAGCATATTGGCAGTATTAATTATAATATGGATCAATTTCTTCTCTCAGAGTAGCACCGCAAAGAGTAACGAAATAAACAAAAGTAAATAAAAGACAGCAACACTAGTGAAGGACGGTTACCATAGTTAACAGTGTGATCAGAAAATAACATTGACCCATGTACACAGTGGTAATATTATTGTAGCATATTAAATGAATCAAAACAACATCACTGTGGTCATGAGATATGTTCTTAGTACTTGGATAATATAAATTTGCAATAGCGAGCTTTAAATATATGATAAGGAAGAGTACGGTAGAAAGTTGGTACATTGTTCCAAAATTTTACACCTATATAAGATAGGGAATTTCTTGACAGTCTTGATGAATGCAATTTAACAAATAGGGACTGATTCTGTGAGAATCTTGTGCTATAATGGTGAATTGAATTGGGGCATTGAAAAAAGTTGTCGAAATATTCAGGTAGTGTTCTTTCATTATATTGTTTCATGATTTTTACAATTTCAAATTCATACAAATCCGAGACCTTGAGAATGCCCAATTTTATAAATTCAGGACTGACACTGCTACGTGCAGGTATATTAGATATAATCCTAATGGCTTTGTTTTGTAATACCTGGAGCTTGTTGATATGCTTCTTGTAAGAGCAGCCCCACACTTTTATTCCATATGTAAGATGGCAGTGGACGAGCGCATGATAAACAGGTAGGAGAAGTGATATTGGAACCAGCTTCTTCAGGCGATAGAGTGCACCGATGCCACGAGATATTTTGCTTGCTATGTAGTTGATGTGATGGTCCCATACTAGATTATCATCAATAATAATACCTAGATACTTGACAGATTGACTGGTTTTAATCAAAGAGTCCTTTAGTTTGAATTCTGTGATCGCATTGTTGAGAGATCCTTTAGAGTCAAATACTAGAATTTTGGTTTTGAGGGGATTGATATGTAATTTATTCGAAGACACCCAATGGCTAACGGAGGCTAGTTCAGAGTTAGTATTGTTAATGGCAGATGCATAGTCAAATCCAGATGTGACAATACTAGTATCATCTGCAAAGAGAGTGATATTTCCTGGGGAGGAGTAGACAATATCATTTATAAATATGATGAATAATAGTGGCCCCAACACAGAGCCTTGTGGGAGACCTGTAGTGACTGGTAGTTCCAATGACTTGATTGAATTAATTTCAACAAATTGGGATCGATTTCTCAGGTAGGAACTGAAAAGTTTTTTTGCAATTCCACGAACACCGTAATACTCGAGTTTTTTTATTAAGATAGTATGATCAACAGTGTCAAAAGCCTTTTTCAGGTCGAGAAATACTCCACATCCAGTTTGCTTCGCACACAGTATATCATATAGTTTCGAGGTCATATGAATAACAGCTTGAGAGGTAGTATGATTCTGTCGAAATCCGAATTGGCATTGATTTAACAATTTTTTGTGTCATAAGAAATCATTTAGTCTTTGAAATAATAGTTTTTCAAAGATAATTGCAAAGGGCGACAGGATAGATATTGGCCGGTAGTTTGAGATAATGTCTCTGTCACCATTTTTGAATATGGGAATGACTCTAGCTATTTTGAGATAGTTTGGGAAGATTCCTAGATTTAATGAGTGGTTATAGAGAGTAACCAAACTATCACTAAGTTGAGTGCCAATTAATTTAACAATATAATTTGGTAGCATATCATAACCTTGAGACTTTTTGTTTTCTAGTGATGCAAGAACAGTTATGACCTCAGCACTTGTGATAGGTTTCATGAAGATGGAAGATTCTGGTGAAAGGCCATAAGTTCGCTGTGATGGAGCAGTTTGGTTGGCTAGTTTGCAACCTATTGATGAAAAGAAATGGTTAAACGCTTCACATATTTNACATGACGCAACACAATTATGGGGTGGCGGCCACCCCATACAAAAAGATTAAACGCCCGCCATCTGTGATTTCAAATCGTCAGCGCTGTCAATTAGCGAGTCCGTGATAGCGCATAAATGCCAACCATTTACCGTTAACCGATACGCGCTCGAATAATTGAATACGCAGCTTCGTTGGCGACGACGAACTAGTGCAAAACGCCCCAATAAATCNGTGATTAGTAATCAGACAATCGAAGCAACCTCGTTTGCGACGTCGATTTCGACGCCGCGCTGAGAAACNCTATATTCTCTATCGACCAGACGAGCGAATTCACGTTCTCCTTTTCTTAATTAAATTGTATTTGCGCCCATATTCGTTTACCAAATAATTCTCGAGTAGTTCCATGATAGTGTCTTTAATTGGAGGCTTGGAGCGCGAAATAGGACAGTGTGTTTGTGTATGTATCCGTATTGAAAGTCATTCCTGCGCGAAGTGCGCATGTTCGATGCTCATTACTCTAACAAGGCTTTGCCAGCTTTTATGGGGAAATGCAACAATGCAGCTCAAACGTCGTTATAATGAGCAAACAATTGTCGCGATGTCAGACCTGGAACCCAATCGTGCTGTANGCAAAGTTGAGGAATTACTGATTAGATGCGCGCTTTCTCGTTTGCTATCACATGTAGGCTACTAATTCTTGTCTGCTTTATACACTCTTATTCCCTCGGTGTCACTTGTCAGTGTTTGCTTTGTTATTAATACTGCGCATTTTGCAGTGCACAGCGTTGAATTGCGTTGTCAAATATTGATGCAACACGAGATTCTCGGTGGAGCAAATTCTGAATTTATTCGTTTAGTTTCGACGGGAACCTATGTTCCAATAAACTTCATTGCTGGACGGACTCTATCAAGCGCAACCATATCGCGTATCGAACTTCACACCTTTGGGATATGTATTTCTATTGATAAGGTCGCGGCATGCGCCCATATTGCTCTTACTGCAATAACACGTGAATGACTAAAAGCGCACCATTTTACGATCAAATTCGACGGTCTGATCGGGGCCCGCGTCTGAACAAATTGTGCTCGTTGCCATTGCCGAATCTGGGTATTTGGGTATGAATAGCGCACCATGTAATTATTGCAGGTTTGCGGCACGTCTGCAATTTCGTTATCAGCGCAACCTTGCCGGCCGATTGNAAAGTCCGATAAAATTGATCACTACTATGCATTTCGCACAGCGTACTGATGCTGATTTCAGCAAACTAACGACAAATTCGACCCCGTCGTTAGAAACGCAGATTTCATCGCGCGCTCTGAGAAACACCATCTCGTATCGCGATTTGGTGACCAAATATACGTTCACTTTCTATAAATTAAAGTGCTTCTTGGAGGTACAGAACTTCAATATACAATTAAATAGTATATTCATATTGAAATGAA
>ATSW01109008.1:0-11409 GCA_000444245.1 Botryllus schlosseri | reverse complement strand
TTTTTTCTACCCATGATATCCTAATGATGACGAATACCTTCTAAAATGACGATACAGTGATTACTGCGACTGCACGGCATGGAATGCTCGAAGAAAATTCTTGTATTCAACGAATATTTTATTGAAGAAAAATTACTGAGTGGCTTCCACGGCACACTGAGCAGCATAGAGCCACAACTGCTTTACTTTTACGACATCATCGTCAATATTGTCCATAAATCAGTCATCCTGCATCATGGACGGAGTTATGAAATCGTCCCGCCCTTCAAGTCGACTGAATATACCATTTACACGACTCAAAAGAGTCGTAGGGTGTGCATCATCATCGTCAGTTCCGCTGCGTACTTCCTCGGCTTCGCTGATTTCATCGATAACCTTCTCAGATTCTTCTTCCTCCGCAAGTATTCTAATAAACTTCCTTAATAAGTCTTTCGATTTCTGATAGTCAGACTCTCCAAGCGAATGGTGACTTTTATCGTCAGAATCATTTCTAGTCTTCCGCAACTTAGCATATGTCTTGACTTGGTAACGGTGGCAGCTGCTGCTGACCATAGTCGTTCACACGAGGCCACGTGCGGTGAGCATGATATAGTAAGGTCTTGGCTAACATAGAAATGCCCGGTGCATCCTCATGTACGTTACTCCAAAAGATCACGGGATTTGCTGTAATGCAGGGTGCCCAAACTGAGCTATCTCCATGAAAGATGCCTGTTTTCATATCATCATAGGCCATCCATTGCTTGACAAATTCGTGAGAAGTCGATCGCAAAGGATACAAATCATTGAATAGTTGAAGCGCAAGGTCTCTTATCTTTCGCCTCCCTGGCCGATTTAAGCCGCATTCCCGCGCTCTTGGATCCAAAATCCACGACATGAATTGGTGTGGCTCAATGTAATTGGCTGTAATTGGCATTCCTACCACTGGCGTAGCAGCATGTGCTGCCGCCCCTGGCTCTCGCCTAAAATGACGCCCCCTCCCCTAAGAAGACCGCAGCAAATTTCGACATAGATTCATGTTCAAGCAACCTTGTCAATAAAAATAATTACAAACAATATGCCGCGTCTCAGCCTCACCATCTCAACGTTAATAAAGATAAGACAATAATAATAAAGACAAGAAATAGCGAACGATTGTATTGTGCAAATAGAAAATCAATAGCCGCCTCAAAGCAAAATCATTGATAACATCCTCAAATTCAAGTTTTTGAACGTAGTCTCTTTTTATAGACAGAATGGATGGAGTTGATAACCGATCATCATACATGGCAGTACGTAAATAAGACTTAATCAGTTTGAGCTTTGAGAAGCTCGCCTCACACAGCTCGCAATTGAAACACCAATGGTCAGATAAAGTTTCAGACACGAGCATAAATATGGTGTCGAATCAAGTAGCTTTGCAGTAACGAACCATTATAAAACATCAAACGCTGATGCAATACGATCAAACGTGGTTTCACTGCTCCGCACCAGCCTCTTAACCATTTTAAAATCTCAAGTTGAACAACTTCATATGATCACATCTTAATTTGTGTCCGTTCTAGAGGCCTCATATTGGTTTGAACGAAAAGCTAGCAATCTTCTGATTTATATGATTCGAAGGTATGACGCATGACAATTTTCGCAGCTAACTCCAAAAAGTCCACCTCGTTGTCATAAGTGCTTCTAAAAGCGCTGGTGAATAAATTGTGACTTTCGCTTTGCAGCAGCGCGTGGGAATTCAAAAATCCAAACATATCATTTAAGTGGTGTATGCCGGTAAACCTAGTTTCAGCTTCAAGTTTAAATCTGTCCAAAGCTTGAAACATGCATCGTCTAACTCAGTGGTTCCCAACCTGTGGTACGCGTACCACTAGTGGTACGCGAAGGTCTTCCAGGTGGTACGCGAGTAGATTATGTTTTTTTCGACCGAAGGGAGTTATTAGTTCAGGTGAGGTTGATTTTGAGTTTTTTGAAGCCGTCGTCTCACGCTATTCCCCAGCTGCTAATTTTCTCTTATACGTGGGAATGCGAGCAAGGATTTTCATCCCTGATGACTCTTAAGTCGAAGAAACGAAACCGACTTGTTGCGCCCATACATGACTTTCGATGCGCAGTAAGCAAACGTATGCCACGCATCGACAAGCTAGTGGAAAATAAACAAATGCAGTCATCGCATTAAATAAATTGACTTTTGTTGTGTGTTTTTATTACCTTATTTTGTTCTTCTTGTGACTGGTGGTGAAAAAAAAAACAATTCCATACATCCCATCAACCCTGGCTGATAATGCCTAGTTCAGGGGTGCCAAACTCAAATTGCATCGCGGGCCGGATCGAAGTCATGAAATCGCTCGCGGCAAGACCAGTCAACGGAATCCAAAATGTTGCCTCGTGCCATTGCTTCTCGCTGGAATACTTTATTATCAAGCATATATAGATATTACACGGGCCGTAGGGGTTTTATTCCAGCAAGTCGCAACACCATTATTTGCGAGCAATGAAATTGGCGTAGTAGTCATATTTCAGTGTTCCCTTTGCTTTAGTCCAGGGGTGGCCAACCTGCGGCCGTAAGAGGGAATTTGTGCGGCCGTAAACGCGAAATTCAATTAGTATGTGTTGGCAGCCGTCGACATGCAATTCGAATTTACGAATTGACTCCCGATTTCTTGAAAGATTTTCATTAACCTTGAAATTTTCTTATTAGAATTTGGTAATACACCTCGCATAGGCCAAATACGTGAATATGACGTCATAAATGGTGGAAACGCGCGTTACTTATATACAGGGTTGCCATACCGTCCTTATTTCTAAGATTTGTCCTTATTTTGAAGGTCCATGTCTTAGAAAACTCAACTGTCCTTATTTCTAAGAAATGTCCTTATTTTCGACTTGTGTCCTTATTTTGTCTTATTTTCAGCCACTACAGAACTTCGATCGTTTTCCTCTGGTATTTGTGTTGCATAATATTCATAAGTTATGCTATTGTGTCGAGATTTTATGACATCATAAATGAAAGGAACTCTCGTGAGGTACACACCATAAGATTAGACTTGTAAGTGGTGAGATAGCTCGTGCCGTGAGTGGTTCGTCTGTACCAAGTTATCACGGCGGACGTCATTTTAGCAGTAAACAGCAGTACCAGGTTCCTGCTGTTTGGTCTACAGCAGAATAAGCTCAAGTTCTGGGGAAGGCAGCATTTCTTGCGTAGTGAAAAAAGGCACAGTGCAGTCGACACATTGGTTAAAAAGTAGTCAAGCTATTATTCATTAATAAATTTTGCACTTGCGCACATAGTTTTAGCTACTAATAAGGCTAAATCTGATTAGTAAAAATGACCGGGCGTAAAACGTTTTTCGTGACGATTATGAAAGAGAATTCAAATATATCTAGCGAAGTTTGAAGGGCGAGTGTTTCGCACATAGCAATATCTGCAATTATGACATCGACCTTGAGGCCATAGGAAAGACCGCCATTTCAGCTCACATTGATACCCAAAAACACAAGAAGTGTGTCATAATGATTGATTTGAGCCAGTCGATGAATAATTTTTCCACAAATCGATCAGCACCAACGACCACAGACGGCAAGGCAGCTGCTGCAGGGGGTACCTGGGCATTCCATACTGTCAAACTCCAGCAATCATTCTTCGCCAACGATTGCACATGCAATTGTTCAAAACAATATTCCCGATTCCAACATCGCAAATAAATTTTATTCGGCCAGGACCAAGACTACAAGCATTGTTACTCCAAGCATTGTTACTCGAGTTCTTGCTCCATACGCTCGAAAATGATTTTGTCTGAACATATGGTGTAGGCTTACGACCCTTTTCCATCTTGGTTGACGCCTCTAATCACAACGAGGTGGAGAAGTTTGTATTATCACCCTATGGGATTGGGGGGGGGTCAAGACCAACGTTTTTAGGGGGGCAGACGAAGTGCTGTTTCGGCCCTGAGTAAAGGTGAACCTAGATCTGCGCTCTCGTGAGATCCAAGAACCACTTTCTAATAACAAGGAGTTGCTGGAGCAGATTGTTTCTGGCGAAAAGTATGGAATGTGATATGCCACGGCTCGTATAAATACAAAGTATGTTCAAAAACGTTTTTTCATTTTTTCATTTTTCGACTGTCCTTATTTTTGCCTCCATGTCGATGGCAACCCTGCTTATATAGGTGGTACGCGAGCACTGCAAAAAACCTCAAAATGGTTCGTGGGTGGGAAAAGGTTGGGAACCACTGGTCTAACTTCTTCAACAACACTGAGGCCAGCATCATCTTTTGATTGTTCGCCTGGCATTCTCCTTTTTTCTGCGAACTCTCCGAACAATCGGCATTGACGGCTGTTTCGGAGTGGTTCCATCGCCATGCTAACATATTGATTCGTGTTTTCGGAATCAGCGCGAAACTAGCTTTCGATTGAGACCTGCTTGATTAAATTTTAGCTCACGGGACGCCAGCTATAGGACTACCAATTAACGCTTCTTTTAGTCGGTTGTGTACACTGTGCCGAGCGAGATAGTGCATAATGGTGATGCGTCCGGCTTCTTGATCGGTAGGTCGTGGGTTCGATCCCCGGCCGGGCCAGACCAAAGACTCGATAACTGGTATCCGCGGTTATCCCGCTAGGCGCTCAGCAATCACAGAGGGAAAACGGGGGTGCAGACTAGATGACCTTAAAAAAGTCCGTACCGCATCTCCGTCGTCAAAGCATCTCGATGGTGCAGGTGAAAAAGAATACCATAATTATCTCTCTCTCTCTCACACACACACACACTGTGCAGCCACATTTTGCCGCCCCCTTGGAGCCTGCCGCCCCTGGCGCAGAGCCAGAACCGCCAAGTGGCTGCTACGCCACTGATTCCTACCATATTGTATGCGTCGACGATTTTGTGTGCAAATCGTCCGAGGGTTCATGCTATATGATTTTTGAAAATATCATGACAGGTTACGATATAATTATAAAACTTTTGGAAAAAACACAATTTTGTTTTTTTCTAAATGGCATTTGTTTAAAACAATGTTTAAAACATGTTTTAAACTAAGTGTTTTAAACAACCGTTTGTTTTAAATGCAACCCTAAGTCGGTGTATATGCCGCAAAAAACATCAAAGACAAAAATAAACTACGTCCTTTCCTTCTCCTTTCCTTAAGATTGATGTTCAATGTTCATAGTGAAATAATTATGGTTGGCGGCGACATTACAAAGCAAAAACATTAGGGACAAAATATACAACGGCTTATTCCTATTTAGGCTACTTTGGTCAGGTCAATTGGTCATGTTTGAGTTGTTCTTCTTTATGTTCGGCGTCGAGGGAAACCTAACCTGCTGAAACCGCTACGCTGCGCTTTTGCCGTTTCCATTTCAGCTTACGTCATGATAATTCACCTCCGTCTGATTTCATTGACAAGGCATTTTTCGTGCGCGCATAAATTACTCGCCAAGTCTCTCTTACTGTTCCTCAAGACGAGTCATTTTCAATTCACCACGAGTCAAGCTCAAGTCATTGCGCACAGGGTCGGTCGAGTGATAGCAGCTGAGGCTATGTTACAGCTTTGCTTTGGCTATATCGGATCAGTGTTGGGATGACTCGAGTCAAGTCATGACTGGGTGTTGGGATGACTCGAGTCAAGTCAGACTCGAGTCACCTTATTTGTATGACTTGACTTGACTCGAGTCACTTTGCAAAAATGACTTGACTTGACCCCTCAGAAATGCGGATTGAGTGGGGGGAGTGAGGGGAGATAGTGTAGTGGTTACGATAAGCGCCCAGCACGCAGGAGAACCGCGTTCGATTCCCGCCGGAGGTTTATCTGGGCTCCTCTTCCCCTGCCGTTGCCGTTCCTACGGCGACAAAAAAGCCCTGAAAAAGACCCGACGAAAGAAAGCACTCACAATGAATGGAAAAGAACTAGTAGAAAGGGCCGCGGCTTCAAACAGATCAACATCGAAAAAGAACTGTGACATCGGGCACTCTAGGCCGAGGTGGATGTTAGAGTAAAGGATCGCTACTGATGCGTGTCGTTCTACATCCTCCTATCTCTGTTCATGACATCGCATTGTGTCTTATCGCATTGTACATTGTGTGTGACTTGTTCAGATAAAAATATAACCCAACCATGTTATGTTATGACTCGTGACTCGGAGCAAAATTCACGAGTCAATTTCAAGTAATTAAGTAAACGGTGTCGATTAAATCACCCTATATTATGTATGTTTTGGTTGTTAGCGATACGCCGGTGTCACTTGCGAGAGCAACCAGTCTTCAATAATTGTAAGTTTCACTGATCATCCATAGTTACGGTGTCCGGTCAATACCGAGAATGCTATTACCGAGAATGCTATTACCGAGAAGGACAGTACCGAGAATGGACATTACCGAGAATGGACAATACCGAGAATGGACATTGCCGAGAATGGACACCACCGAGAATGGACATTACCGAGAATGCAATATATGCAATGCAGGCATGTTATGCATATGAACAGATCGTGTGTGTGCATTACGGCGTTGCCACATTCGGTATCGATTCTCAGGTATAAATTTCTCGACAACGTCCGTTACATTAAGCTAGATTCTTGGCATTGGCCATTCTCGGTAATGTCCATTCTCGGTAATGTCCGTTCTCGGTAATGTCCATTCTCGGTAATAGCATTCTCGGTAATGTCCATCTCGGTAGTAGCATTCTCGGTAATAGTACTGAACCCTCGAAAAGGAAGTACGTCCATTACGAAAGGTTAACTGATGAGAAACATTTGCTTATGACATCACATTGTACGATGTTACACATCCAGTCAATCGGTTATGAAGCGTAAACTGGCGTATCTATTGTGATAGCTATAGTCATCGTATCATCGGTTCATAATAATGTGGATCTGGTACACCCCTGCACACCCAATCCGAAAAATTATGGTACACCCTGGGGTGTACGAAACACCCGGTTGAAGAGCACTGCCATATTGCTCATCAACCTGTGCGTCAACCTGTACTGACGCATAAACCTGCCTTTGTGATAGCTAGCCACCGGCTTATTGTAATTCGGATCTGGTACACCCCTGTACACCCCATCCGAGTGGTACACCCTTTGAAAATTCTGGTACACCCTAGGGTGTACGAAAACCCCGGTTGAAGAGCACTGGACTAGAATACTCGCAGAAAACAAAAGTCTTTGTTGGAATGAACAAGATTGGCAAGAAACAAATTTCAAACAACTGTACCTAGACCTAACAAAGTTACACGCGAGAGCCGACGTATCCAGCCCGGCAATAAACTGGTATAAAATAAATTAGATTAAAGGAAATTATGAAGACAGATTGACAAATAAAGAAAAGGTAATCAACTATAGAATCGCTAAAGACGGATTCCTCTTTGGTTATATAAAATTCAGACGAAGCCTGCTGAAGATATTTCATGGCAAATATGAATTCTATGAATGTAAATTTTGCAAGAAAGAAGATGACACTATAATACATGTGCTTACAAACTGCAAGTCGACAATATGAATACCAAATGAAATAAAAAATATTTTGGGACTATAGATACGATAAAACAAGATAAATTCCTATACAATAAATCCAATGATGACGGTCTACTTCGCTAATGTCTAACGCTAATGCCAATACACAAGAAGTATATTGAGATCTAAACAAAATTTTGATATCAAGAATAAGTCTTAAAATGTGAAGATAGATGGGTGAAAGATACAGTGAAAGGTATATTCGAAAAATTGTACAGAAGAATAAAACCGAACGACGACATACTAACCACGGAAGCAACCAAAGAATGGATACAGAAAATTGAGTCATTCATATCCGACCAAGCGACGATGACACGAAAAGAAAATTCAATCCGATTGATAAAAGAAGAAGGGCAAGCAAGAGGGTGACTCAAGGAGATGAATGGGTCGACGAATGAAGGAGATGGACGAATGGAAACGAAGAATGGAAGCAAACGAAAACTGGAACGACAATCACTTTATTTTGCGTGGGTGAATCGTGTTTGAACATTTTGAATTTGTATCTCATGCGTATGAATGTGAGTGTAAATTCATAATATGAATACTTGGATATTTTTAATAATATTTACTTTCTTGCAGTGTTGGGATCAAGTCACTACCTTCGAGTCACGAGTCATTTCGAGTCATTGCACATTTTGACTCGAGTCAAGTCAAGTCAATCGATTTTCGAAGGTGACTCGAGTCAAGTCAAGTCACTCGATTTTAGGAGGTGACTCGAGTCAAGTCGAGTCAAGTCAAGTCAAGTCACGTTGCATTTTCGAAGTATGAGGCATGATTACGTCATTGCGTTTTGCTAGCTGTCTGTGAGTGGCCATTCACACAAGAAGGCGCTGTATCGCTCACATATACGTAGAACTGCTAAACTACGGAAGTAATTTCATAGCCTCAGTTTATAGTTACCACCGAAAATAGAGAATATAGAAACGAATTGATAAGATGCAATACATTACCCATTTACAAATTGATATGATACTATTCGAGCCTGCGCCAATGGCTGAGGACTATATAAACCATATTCGAGTTCAATTTCAACAAAACAAGAGTTTATGTTAAGGTAAAAACGTAGAACAGAAATAAACATTTTGCTATTTTATCACTTTACTACTAGTTTGCAACAACGTCAGCTCTAAGCTTCGATCAGTTGGTTTGCAGTCAATTTATTTTTGAAAGAACAATGGAGGTGAAACGCACGATTATTGAATGATTGGTCGCTCTCACGGGTTACACCATTGTTTCGCGAACAATCCGAACATATGTAAGATACAGTGATTTTCATCGACACCGATTACTTGATGACTTGAAATTGACTCGTGAATTTTGCTTCGAGTCACGAGTCAATCCACATTTCTGATACGCCGAGTCAAGTCAAGTCAAGTCATTTTAGCAAAGTGCCTCGAGTCAAGTCAAGTCATACGAAAAAGGTGACTCGAGTCTGACTCGAGTCAAGTCATGACTCGAGTCATCCCAACACTGCTTCCTACTACCTTGGATTGCATGACATGTAAGCTGCTTTCCCGATTTGTTGATCTATGGACGATCGACCACAAACATGTCAAGGTAGTTCTCAGTCCACTATTAGATTAGTCGAAAGGGCAGGAAACCGACTTATTTGTTGTGAATTCTGACTATAGTAGGCCTATAACAGGCTTCGGTAATATCATGACGTCCATCGGATTATTCCAACGCCTGCAAGTATAATGCTAAGACAATAGCACGGTCGATATCTTGCTATCAGTGTCTTTGTGATTACAATGTCACATCGTAACACACAACTTTTCCCCAGCAGTGGTACTGATACGAACAAAATAGCGAATGGGTGACGCTATAAAATAATCGTACCATACTATGCCAGTCGGACGTACGCCAGTAGACACATATTCACAATATTTGCATCTTCTATTCACGGGAATCTCGTGTGAGAACAAGGGTAGCGGACTTTTCTCAGCATCGCTAGTCGCCTCACACCAGGAAAGCGACGGAGATGTTTACCACAACGATAAAATAGACTTCATGATAGGTTTCAAAAATGACTTCAAAATAGGTTTCATGATTTGATCATATTGCATGATGAATGCAAATAGCAACGTTTCAACTGTCGGTCACAGTGGTCGTTGGTCTTGCAAACCAGAGGTCGTAGGTTCAAAATCCCTGGCTATCCCCAATAACCGCAGCCACTGGCGAATGATGCATGTGCCGTGGTAAATGGGCAGAGTTTGTGCAGGAAGAACAATCGGCATAAAACTGCAGTTCTAGAAGCCGGAGACACTGTCCGCCGACTTAAGAAGTGCTGTATTACATTTGCTTCATGATATTCTATCTCTTTTACAACACAGAACAAATAACAACGAGTTTTATTGTTTGGAATTTATTATTGCCAATTACGTGCGAAACATTTAATAATTCATGTATATAATTTTCTGTAAAGTCAATAGTTGGATCTCGTCGAATTAGTCTTTGATCCTTCTCAAATCTCGTAAAATTTCACATTGAGGCTTCAAACGTCGGCTTTCGTGAGGTCGAATGAATCTTGTCTGGAAGAGAAGAGGTCATTGTTATTTCTGCGGTCATGCCAACATGCTGCGTGGCAAGAACGCAATATGCGGGTCCTGGGTTCGCATACCCTGGCCAGCCGTGAAGCACGCTCTGACTGCCAGGATGAGGAATTTAAGTAGAAGTGTCAAAAAGACAATTGTGTTGATAGGATAGGCCTACGCGAGACATGTGACGTTGACGAGCTGCGATAGATATGCGGTAAACTATGTCCGGTATATACGATGCATAATGTTACATACCATCAACACACCGAAAGATAATGACAGCTACTATGTTGTGTACAGTACAGTATATAGAACAATACCAATATGAACTGCAACATTACTGCTATAGATCAAAATCAGGAGGTAGGTGACATCAAGTTGGGAAACCATATTAGGTTGGGAAGTTCTCAGACTGTCAGGAATCTAAAGTCGGTGTCAAGCACGAGACAGAGCAAATGACTATTATACACAATACATATCTTCATCCAAGGACCAGATGAACGTAGGTGATGTGCACGGAAAATTGACGTATAAAAGTGTTGATCCCAAAGGTTATTACAGTTACAAAGGAAGACATTAAGAAGGCAGTGTTGGGATGACTCGAGTCACCTTTTTCGTATGACTCGACTTGACTCGAGTCACTTTGCTAAAATGACTTGACTTGACTCGGCGTATCAGAAATGTGGATTGACTTGTGACTCGGAGCAAAAGTCAATTTCAAGTCATTAAGTAATCGGTGTCGATAAGAGTCACTGTATGTTCCATATGTTCGGATTGTTCGCGAAACGTTGGTGTAAGCCGTGAGAGCAACCGATCATTCAATTATCGTGTGTTTTACTGAGCCTCTATTGTTCACACATAAATAAATTGACCACAAACGAAGTGATCGAAGCTTACAGCTTACGTTGTCGTTAACTAGTAGTAGCGTAATTTAATAGCAAAATATTCATTTCTGCGTTTTGTTCTTATACCTTAGCCAAACCTCTTGTTTTATTGAAATTAAATTCTAATACAGTTTATATACTCCTCTACCTTTGGCGCAGGCTCGAATTGTATCATATCAATATGTAAATGGGTAATGTATTGCATCTTATCAATTCGTTTCTCTATTTTGGCTGGAAACTATAAAAAATTAGTCACGTGGTTTATCAGTTCTACGCGATACAGCGCCTTCTTGCGTGTATATTCAACTCTATATTCGTTCATCGGTTCAGAATCAATGACCACTCAATCTGTATTTCAGACAGCTAGCAAAATGCAATTACGTAATCAGGTAATCATGCATCATCCTTCGAAAAGGCAACTTGAATTGTGACTTGACTTGACTCGACTTGACTCGAGTCACCTCCAAAAATCGAGTGACTTGACTTGACTCGAGTCAA
>ATSW01109005.1:0-14039 GCA_000444245.1 Botryllus schlosseri | reverse complement strand
CGTATACGCCGTCCATATTGGGTGCAATTCGTCCGTATCGGGCAGTGGTTCTCAAACTGGTGTGCGTGAGAACATCCAAAGGGGGCTCGATGTACCTATATATATCATGCTTATTTGTCTGTTTATGGTCCGAATTTCATATTTGAGAATTATCTCAACAACTGTCGTAACCTTCCATGCCAGCAAACTAGCCGTTGGGATTGCCAGTATTATGGTTGCATTTTGTGATATGCGACAAGGGGCGACGCGAACATTTTCACCATCATAAAGTGGGGGCGTGTCTGAAAAAGTTTGAAAACCACTGGTATAGGCTCATACTACATGTGTTTCGAAAGTATTTACACTACTATGGTCTAATTATACAACGTTTGATATTAAAATTAAATGACGTTTGTTTGAAACATTGTTTTAAATGCAACTCTAGCTGCAGCGTTCCACCGGTCAAGGAATCCTCTAGAGGCGGCAGAGGAAAGGCATAAATATTGCTCTTCAGTTTTTTCGACTAACATGTCTTTGGAGCAGTCGCAAATTTTAAACTTCTATCTTCTATCATGAATAAGCTCCGGCTCCAGCTCCGGCACCGGCAACTATGGTTTGGTTGTAGCCGTCGAAACCATCATGTTGTGGGGGTGTGCAAAGTCCTTAGACGTGATAAGGACTTTGCCTCGTCTATCGATGACGTCATGTCCGCACGAGAACGCAATTTACTCCATGCCATTGGATGCACATTGTACATTGTACACTTGGTACATCGCACAGCATTAAAACAGTGACGTGACGATTTATTACCGGTACTGCGCTAGTTGATATCAAGCCATGCAGTCTAATTTAGTCTTAAAATTTTGCTATTTGTTCAATTGTACTTGCAGAAATGAGCGCATGTCGCGACCATATTAGCAGAAATTCACTTTTATTTACCAAATATACTCAATGGCTTAAAATTCGATATTGGTGCGCTCGTTATGTTACCAGTCCGTTCGTCGTCGATCACGTTTAGTGGAATATAGAAAATTCTCTTTCAAACGAATCGAATAAACTCAGAATTAGTGATACTTATAATCTTATAATCAAATAAAATTAAACTGCAAGCTCGCAAGTGACATTGCGCGATAATTCAGGAATACGGGTGTATCAGGTAGACAGCGTGCATTCAATCACTAATTGCCCTAATATATTCAACACCAGGGCAGGGTATACGGACATCGCATTGACTAGCTCGCATCGCTACGATTGTATGCGGATAAATAGCGATCTGCAGGGCTGCTTCGATGCATTTACCTATTTACGTTGACAAATCGTTACTGGGGTAAATTATCATGCGCTGGAATTAATTTCAATTCGTAGGCAAAAACGATGACACACTGTCCAATTTGAAGCTACGATTAAAAACTATTACCAATGAAGAACATGCATTTGCTCGTTCAATTCAGAAAGGAGGCAATGTTTCTCTGCGCGCGGCCTCCAAATGAACATGTATAGCAAGGTTATGTCTATATGCTATGGCGTCGCTTATATATTCGTCTCATTACTAATTAAGTAAATTGCTCAGCTCACATAAGCGTCAATCTCGTTTTTTGATATGCATGGTTTTCATTATTTATCAAATCTCACAATTGGCCATCGGTGTTGTTGTGCTGATGACGAAATTGAGGGTATAGCCTATACCTAACCTATACTAAAGTAATGACGGAGTAGCGTGGAACATCCAGCCTAACCAGGTCTGGCGCCAAGGTATGAAAATGGTTGCTGGCTAGTATGAAAATATGGTGCCATTGAGGCCACAATTCTTAATTTTGTGAGTGATTATCGTAAAATTATGTGAAGTCAGCCAACAGTAAAAGCTTATAGCATCTTATGAAGTATATCGGAGCCGGAGCTACTGTTCATGCTACCGGCTCCAGCTCCGGCTCCGCTGAAAATGCGCGGCTCCGGGGCTCCGGATCCTTGCTCCGGCTCCGGCTCAAAAGCCCTGGCGACAAAGATGTATATTGCACGCATTGTGCCGCTTGCTTCTCAACAATTTGTGGGAATATATAAATTTCACCCGTCAGGTCTACTTTTATATACGCTGTACCCCGTATCGCATATTTTTTCCAAACAAGTCCAAGTTTTCCGTTGTCGCTTGTCATTCAGATATAGGCATACTAGCCCTTTAAATATTTTTTACGTTTGTACAGTCATAGCATATTCGAAACGGTGATCGGTCACTCGTAATTCAAATTCCGAAACTTCAAATTAGTAAATATGGATAGTATTGAGGCATGTGTCACTGATTGTTCCACTCCGGATATGCTACCGCGGGAAACCTGGACAAAAATATTGGGATATGTACCGCTGAACCAACGTATGCAGAATGCGCAATATGTGTGTCAATTGTTTCACGATCGATGTAATGACCCAGAATTGTCGGGAAATTTACGTTTCACGGATTGCGTCTTCATGCCGGACGAGTTATGCGTACGGACAATAACGAACGCGAAGAATTTCGTTAGGTGTTTGTCCTTTCGAGATTGCACCTGGTTTTCCGAATATGCGTACGAAAACTTACCTGTGTTGAATAATCTGATGACACTAGATTTGACTGGTGTCCACCTCACCGCAAGTCAGTTGACAGCCCTGTTCCGGAGAACTCCGGTTCTTCAAAATCTGAATTTGACAATAACGGAAAATACGTTGTTGGAGCTCAACAGCCGCGAGATGGGTCAGATACTGCAATTGAAAACTCAGACGTAGAGTTTTACCCCTCGCAATACCCCTCAGATGGAATGTCAACTCAGATGATAGAAGTAGAGCTCTCGCAACAGTTCGCAAAGTTTTGTTGTCAAAAAGAGCCATACGCGATTTCAATCCGAAAACGTTATTATCATTCGGAATTCCATTGTTACTCCCATATCGATGTCGTATTTGGTAATGTATTTCAAAGAAGCAAGTACACGATTTATTGTCACGATCTAACAATTCTAGATGAATCGTGTACAACCAATTTCAAGAATATGCTAATGGAGAGTGGACTGCATTGCATTGAATTGGATGACGGTGAGAGGTGTAAATTGAAGGAAATAAGATATCTATTTCTACCAAATGCTACATTCAGTAGTACGTTAGACTGGCATTGCGTCTGTGAAGGGGCATTATTTCCTACGTCTTTGCCCAATCTTCGATATCTCTCGATGAATGCCTTCATAGGCGATCGCGGTATGCAGTGTTTCAAACACATCACCGCTGGGATACTTTTCGAGTGTAAAATGCCGCAACTTACTCACCTTTACCTTCGTGGACGGATCGCTGACCATCAAAGGTTTCATGATGAAATTTATCAAAGGCTTGGCTCATTTGCAAATTTGATTGAGCTCAATCTCGTAAGTCTTCGCTTAGATTTGTTCAAGCTCTTGGATAGTATAAAAGATTTGAATCATTTACGGGGCATGACTATTTCAGTAAACGGTTCCATATTTGAGCCAAGTAGACAGCGACCTGAATCCTCCTGCTTCAGGCTAGCGGTGTCAGAAATTCGATTTTCAAGCACCACATTTTTCAACAAATTAGTAAACACTTTTCCTAATCTAAAAAAGTTGGAACTGCAGCGTGGGCAAAATTTTCACGGTCGTATCAAGACAAAGGATTTGATCCCCCTCTCTTCATTGTCACAACTAGAGCACTTGGTGTTAAGTGAGCTTGAACTGTCAAATAATTTCCATTTCAAGGAAATATGTCGTAATTCTTGCAATGTTAAGACATTCATAATGCTTGCTGATCCGAGTGCAAAATGGGTCTGGAATTGTGCGACCTTTATCAGGTATTTTCGCTTAATGGACAGTCTTACCCATGTTGAACTGAGACATCCGCATCTACCAGTTTTTAAAACTTTGAAGCACCTGCGTCATTGTAAGCTATTGAAGAAAATAGTCCTCATCAGCGAGATGACAGGTTTTTCTGACATTCCAAGCGGATGCATAGTGAGTAAAATGAATGAAGCTTTCGACGAACTCTTTGGTGGGTGCAAGGAACTTTGTGTCCTTCGTATCTACTCTGAATTTATGAGTGATATCGTTCCGATTGCTGTTTCAAATTATGAACGGGATATGCGAGCGAAAGGACGGACTGTTGTCTTATCGTATACATGGAACGATTGCAATTTTATCGAAAATCTGTACTCCGATATTTCTCCATTTTCCAATGTTGCTACCTGCAGTCCTTTTGATTTATTTGTAGGATAGTGCTTTCTTGTTCATTTTTTATGATGCCCGAAACCGTATCCAATTGATTAAGTTCGTATAATTAATTTATCTCAGGTGATCAATCGCATATCACATGTCAATGCATACGATGCGTACGAAATGAAATCGATGGTTACAAAATCAAGCTCGTTACGTAAATTGAGGCGTTGTTGCGAAATAAAGATTCAGAATGTGCGTTGAACTACGTAATTTTGATCTCAGTATTTGCGGAAAAATCTTGTCAGGCTCGCTCTTAGAATATTGCATAGTTGTATTCAAATATTTTTAATGTCGCGCATAGGTAATCGACCAGAGAGGACACATCTCGGTGTGTTGTGACGCGGTGTTGTCCTGCGCCAAAATGCCCATTTCTATATATCATAAGTATTTGGTGGAAGGGGGGAACCGTTAGGGTTGTCCAAAATCTGAAATAAAAATCAAAATGCCGCGTTCTAAAACCTGATTCTGTAGATTATTAATAAATACAAGAATGACACCGCGAGTTGGTAACAGAAAGGCGTTTTCATTTCACGGAAACGCGTTTGAAAGTAGCTGTTCAAGAGTGGGTGACCCACCGACCATGGAATGATAAGGAGACGATCAAACAAGAAATCAGGGTTCGTGATGGACCAATCGGCCATACTTCTATAATTACGACTAAAGCGGCCAGCTTATTACATTTGTTTGTTTTATTCACAACAATATCGCTTATCGCCTGTAAGGTATTTGCGCCCAGCACGGTATTTCATTACCTTCCGTGTCTTTTGTGGTCTTTGTGTCATATTATGGACGACTTCCATGCTCGCGCTATCCCACCATCAGTTAATTCTTGTTTTCTTGCGCCCGTATCTTGAGTTTTCGTTCCCGACTTTTGTCTCGGCTCACCTTACCTCTGGGCTTTGTCAGATAAACTCTGGGCTCAAACTTCTGACACGCGACACATAGAAGTCGGTCCGAGCCAGGACTGAAGAGGCCAGCTGATTAGGTGCTTTTAATTGTCTACGTAGCCGACTGGCGGCTGGATTAGGGAAATCCTGCGGCCGTCGACACGTAATTCAATTAGTATCTATTGGCGGCCGTCAATATGCAAGTTAAACTTACGATTTCACTTAATTTAATTTGATTTTTTTCGCGCTGTGCGCGATTTGCATGCGACTTGACTTTTTCGTTTTAACATGGTTGTGCCTTTTGTAATCTGAGGCTCACAGTACTGAAGTGCCCCATAACGAAACACCAGCTTCGAATCGTGTACTCCACATGCAAGGAAGGAAGATGATTCTGGTACGTTTGTGCGACTACAATATATTTCGACTATATTACCATTTTTTACCATATTTTCGTGGCTCAAATTCCCGACACTCTGAAGCGCTTTTAGTCGCTATTAAAATGATATATGAACACTTTTTGATTGGCAATATGATGTCACACTGTAGCAAAGCTATACGTTCGACAGTATTCAGAAGTGGATTTTTGAACACGGGCCGTGAATTCACTATGGTTACTAGGCTATTGGGCCCTCTCTAAATATAGCTCTGACGATTGTTAGTGTTGGTATTCTCATTTGATCTACGGCAGACTTCTGCTGGAGCCGGATGCGTTTGACAAAACATGTGTTTGACAGCCCTGTTATAGTGTTAGGTCCGTGCGGTGATGTGGTTGCGTGTTGTAACCAGGGCGTGATATGGTAGTGTATGGAATGGGGAATTTCCATACTCTATACCCGCCACACTTACAATTTTCCATACTGTAGCAATATTCTTCCATGCCATATTTGATACGTTTTCCATACTTTCGCAGTTACCCAACCTCTCCGAAAATGCTCTATTTTTATGTGAGGAAAATTTTCGGCGCATATATTCTAATTGCTTTGGATGAAATTATCCAATTAAATAGCCCGGGTGCACCAATGCAATCCCCAATTTATTTATCTCCTATGCTAACGATGTTGGTTGCCTAATCATCGAAGTCGGTATGAAAAATATATGCTAGATTATTTGTGAAGCTTCATCACTCCCGTGGCCACTCACTGGCCACGGATTATGTTGCGGCCATAGCCATAAGCGGAATGGCAGGCCATGGAAAATTCATTCTCATTGCCGGCCATAACCAAATTGAATGGCCAGTCAGATCGTACGAACTGATCATTGATGATCAATAATGAAGGTGACCCAATCGCGGTCAAACATATGATCATTCATGTACGGCAGTGGTTCCCAACCTGTGGTACGCGTACCACTAGTGGTACGCGAAGGTCTTCCAGGTGGTACGCGAGTAGATTCTGTTTTTTTCGACCGAAGGTAGTTATTAGTTCAGGTGGCGTTGACTTCAAGTTTTTTGAAGCCGTCGTCATCGTGGATAGGGAGACTCCCACCAATGACGACCTACGGCAGGGGTGGCCAACCTACGGCCGCATGCGGCCGTGGACACGTAATTCAATTAGCATGTGTTGGCGGCCGTCGACATGCAATTTGCATTTAGGAATTGACACCCGATTTCTTGTTGGATTTTAATTAATCTTAAAATATTCTTCGCGTTAGTCGCGAAGAGTAGAGGAATATGATGCACCCTATATAGAAATACCAACTCGAAATCGTGTACACCTATAACTATACCGACAATCCTGATTGGAGGTCAAGAAATAACAGCATGCAACAAAGTGACTAATAACAATTGGCCCACCCGAAGATGCATCATCGTTTATAACTTGCCCTCAATTTTCGAAAACACCCCTCTATCAACTCTACCAGTGAATATGACCACATCCATGAGCTGAGAAAGGATGTATGTCTGATAGTAATATGTAAAACTTCTAATATTATTCACGAAATTCATCAGTAAATCTTTTGAAAAAAATCGCGCTTGCGCGGTAATGCCTGCAGTCCCATGACATCACCAGTGCCCACTCGCGATTTCGTTGCGTATACCAAGCCTATATGATTAAATATATTATTTCGGAGTTCACCAGAAATGGACGTAGACACTCTAACGTGGACATTTGGCGTCCACATATAGGTAATTACGACTATATGCCCTGGAATGCTACATGAGTAGTTGAAATGCGGCCATGAATGACAAAAAGGTTGGCCACCCCTGGCCTACGGGGAAGAGATCTAGTCGTAAAGCATTGGGATTCTTACCTAACCATATTACGTTTTAATATATTAAACCACAATAATTCCAATTGTATCGATACAGAAAACATATACTGCACCTTAAAATGAGCAGTTTATTTTCTGTTTCGCTGCCTTCGGTAGCTCAACGCGGTAGAAACATTTTGACCGCCTTCGGCGCTCGTAACTTATGTAGGTGGTACGCGAGCACTGCATAAAACCTCGAAATGGTACGCGGGTGGAAAAAGGATGGGAACCACTGATGTACGGTTATGGACTTACAGTCGATAGCAATAGGTGATAGCGAGAACGTCTTAGCCAGCTTATCAGCAAAATACCAGACAAATTATAATACAATGAAAACCACTATTGTACCGCCGATATGTAGATGATACTTTTGTCATCTTCAGAAATGAGTCTGTGTGTGATCAATTTCTAATTCGCTTAAACTCGCTTCACCCGGCTTTGCAATTCACAATTGAAAAAGAACGCAATACCTCATTATCATTTCTGGACGTTTTAGTCGAAAAGCGCAATACCAACAAATTTGAAACGTCTGTCTTCAGGAAACCGACATTCACAGGCCAATACCGTCGCTGGAACTCATTCAGTCCTCGTCGCAGAAAAATTAACCTCATAGGCACCCTCGTGCATAGAGCGTTGATGATATGTTCGGGTAACAAACTGATATTAGAACTTGACAACATCCGAAAAATCTTACTGGATAACGGTTACCCTGAACACGTCATCAGCCCCGGCATAGAGAGGAAATCAACGCAATTCAACGCAGAAAAACCAACAGAGCCCACCGAACGAACAGTAAAATATGTTTATATCCATCTACCTTGAATTGGCCCCATCTCCACCCCTTTGACAAACAATTGATTTCTGCGATCAGTAAGTGTTACGACACAGTCAAAACCAATGTGATTTTTACAACAACACAACTGCTCCCTTCAACACGCAAAGACGNTCTCCCTGCACTNCAACAAAGTAATGTAGTGTACGAATATAAGTGNCACTGCATGTGATTGTGGCTACNTNGGAAGAACGTCAAAACGTCTGCAGGAACGCATAAACCNACATGTCCCCAGATTNATCAGAACACGTGCATCACGNTCAGTGAAANGCTCACCCTTAACTCNTCCGCTTAAGATTGATGCTGANCGATCAAAGGCCATTAATTCTGCCATCNGCAAACATCTNTTAGATAATCCGATNTGNGCGAATAATTATCGAGACGACCGATTNCGAATCGTTGGGCGAGGCCGTTCACAATTCCATTTGTGTGCCTTGGAGTCGACTTTTATCAAAATACACCAACCAAAACAAAAGGAGTTCGTGTACCACCTAAAAATAGTACATTGAACGCTCTCTCATTCACGAAATTTCTTGCTGGTGACGTCATATTTTGTGATACGATTGTTGATATACAGTGTTCTTTCCAATTCTCTAATAGTTGCTGACGATTACCCCTGACGAGTGTCAGCCGAAAATATTCGGGTTCATTTCAATATGAATTGCACAATGAAATTGTAGGAAAAGGTAGAAGCGGCTTGGAAAAGAATATATCAATCAAATAATAGGCCTACATTAAAAGGGGACATGTGCGCTAAATGACAGAACACCACTGAGCTTACCAAACATTTCGTAGCTGGTAATCAACATGTTTTTAATATTTTTCCAGCCATTTGTATCTGCCCTTATTTACCGTCAATGTATATGGTTATTCGGTCACGAATGGAATCGATTTATTATTGCGTCGCCAGGTTTGATCATTTCAGCATCTGTGAAAAATACAAACAACAGGACAGAGTCGTTTACGGGGTGTCATCGTGTCAGATAAACTGCGCATAACCCGGTGTAACTGTGAAGGAATTCACCCCGTCTGTCACGACAAGACAGCTTGATGCTGGAGCGCTGTGCTTCGTGATCGTTAGATGGTGGGTTCGATCCACGGTCGGATCAGAACAAAGACTTAGATATAGGGCGAGTTTTTGTTGCTGAAGTTGCAAAAACTTTCCCTACTTATGAGTAAAACTGGTATTTCTGGCCGCTCCTACAGGCTAGACTCCGCTAGAGAGAGACTCAAGAAATGTGTGGGTGGAACAGAAATATAGGGATGGTGTGAACGTGAGTGAGGTTCACGTTCGCGTTCTGTGTTTGAACCTCGGAAATTTACAGGTTCACGTTCACAAACGAACGTTGGTATGTTCTGCACTGTGAACCTTTTAAATATATTACAATTTTCACTTCATTGCGGCGCGGGAAGAAAAACACAAAACATCAGTGGATGGACATGATAGTAAATAAAGTTGCGTGAAAAAAAGGGGGTCAAGTCCGCTAGTGGTCCCGTGTGCTACATCAAGCCTTCCAAACACGATAAGAGCCGCGCTGAGAAGCGACTAGGGCTCGCTCGGAGACCAGCCTGGACTCGAAGACTGAAAGACCCATCGCACGTAGGGTGGTCAGGTTCCCCGGGTGGTACCTCCCCAGGGACCCGACCGCGAATGTGTGCATCTCCACCGTCTTAGCCGTAGCAAGACGCAGAGACTCACAGAGGTCATTGTACTTTGCGTGTCTCAGCGCAACGACGGCGTCCATGCTGGCTATACTCCATTCTCGAAGGGGCACACCACATCATTGACCAAGACCCGGCTATCATCCGCTAAGATGAGGTCGGGCCTCAGCCGCCTATTGGCCAATGTGGCGTGTTCCTCGCAAACGCAGTCCACATCGCATCTGGAAAAAGAAGAAGAGCTTGGTATACAGTCCAGGAGCACCCCATGTACCGAATTGTGCCTGTTCGTGATGCTATCAATCACTGGCAGTCAGTGGTTCAGTACGTGTGGCAGGGTCTCGGTATGCTGTCGGCATTTGCAGTAGACCACACTTGGCTCCACACGTTTCCTAAACCGACCCCGGATCGGCCGGAGCGGCAGGAGATTTACACGAGCCTTATGCATCCAGCTACGCTCAACTGCCGTCAGTACGTTGGAAGATCGGAGGAAGCGGTTGGAGCTCCCGTACCGGCTGTGGCACTCCATAGTTTAGCCCAGGTCGGGAAGTTTCATCCACCGTGTCTTCCAACGTTGGTTCACCTTGAGGTGAAGGAATTTGGTTAAACGACCTAAATCCTGACAGCAGTCGGCGCCTAGTGCCAACTGATAGCGCCTGTCTTCGGTCACGAACCAGCGAGCACCGAGATGCGTAGTTACGGGTCGGACCTCGGTTTAAAACCCGTATAGGCGTCTCCGTACGTCCACAGTCCACGATACACATTCAACAAGACTTTGAATAAATTGGAATCATTGCCTGTCATGCCTCGGATTGCAGTACGATACGATATGAATTTTGGCTTTGTCACGTTGGTATAAACTTTCCTTTGCTTGATGCGCTCAACGTATCCATGCTGCAGACCTTCAAGATCCCACAATATCGCCATGTCACGCTAAGGTACGCAAATGGGCAGTAACGTCGGCGAAATGGTGCCTAGATGAATATTCGATACATCGAAGCTAGAATCGTCTTGAGCTCCAACCTGCTCATATCGGTTGCGTGACGGTGTGAAAAACAAACTGTGTCACGAGCATCACCGACGAAGCCATTGTTAATTGATCGATGTGCATTTTTGCAACAATCAAGTCATCAACGTTTGGTTTGGCATAGTTATGGCACGACATAAAGTCGGTTTCAATACAAGTTTAACTTATCGAGTGAAATTTAAGTGCGGACCCTCTCAAAATGCTGTACGGAACCCAAACTGTCGTCAGCCTTAGTTTGGAAACAGGTGTTTTAGC
The DNA here is from genome assembly GCA_000444245.1 of Botryllus schlosseri. NCBI lineage: Eukaryota > Metazoa > Chordata > Ascidiacea > Stolidobranchia > Styelidae > Botryllus > Botryllus schlosseri. The sequence continues at coordinate 2,912 of ATSW01109005.1, read as the reverse complement.
TATAGTTTGATATTTTAAATAACACCCATGAGCTCGTCCCACATTATCATGTCTCTTAAATGTTACTTTGTTATCGAATGTGTGGCGATGTTCTAAATATAAAATCATGGGTGACACGATGAACTCAGCTTTGTTATCATTATAGCGATCGTGATTATTATGGAACACATTGCCCGTTAATATACACTTATACATCCTAGAAACAGGGGGGTAGCCAATGCACGTTAGTCTGAATGGGAATGATAGGAAATCTGGAGTTTGTTTGTTTATTTTATTAACACATTATCGCTGTTACAGTCATTTGCGCCAAGTACATGAATTTCATTAATGTCAGATATCTTGTTTGCTTTTGCTCCTTCAACGTGATCTTTAGCTGCCTTCTTTCAAGAGTCCGGTTCTCTCTTCTTCTGGGCTTTTGAAGGCGCTGTATTTATAGCGGGATTGGCGACGAGGAGCCCAGATAAACCCCCGACACATAGAAACATGGCAGAGCTGAGACTTGGACCAGCAACCATTGGTGTCGTGACTGCAGTGTGTTACCAACTGCGCCACTCGCTTCCACGAAATCGGGAATAAATCGATGATATGTCGCACGCTCGAAATCAAAACTTGAAAGTCTGTTGGCATATTGGTAGATTTATTGATATCGACCCACTCAACAACACTCCGGACGTCGAAATACGAGTGGTAATGCATATCGATAATTGATGGATTATATGACGCATTACCCCGCCTATACTTACTAGTGTCCCGGTTCTGACCAACGTCTAAGTGTCGGAGGTTTATCTGGGCTCCTCATCGCGGACCTCACTACTACGGTAGTGCATTGAAAAAGCCCAGATTGAAAGTGAGCCGCGCTATAAGTCGGCAGCAGAGACCACGATGGGGACGCATGGGAGCGAGAGACAATGGTGATGACTGCGAGAGAGAATGAAAAAGACGTTCCCAACAAGACAAAAAGCAAAAGACCAATGAACTTTATGAAATTCATGTCGTGGAGCACAAGGCCTTGAAAGGCGATAAGCTCTACTGTGTCGTGACGATTAATACAATACAATACAATACTTACTAGTGTTGCCACCAGACTGGTATTAGATTTAGACGTTATCATTATCGTTTTGTGGAATCAACTAAATGACAGCGGCTTTCTGATAAGTACTAATTGAGTTTGCTCAGTCGCAAACACGAGATCAACCCCATTGCTGTATCAAACGATATTATGATGTATATTTATAAAAACACCTACTTTTCATACGTTGGGTCAAAATTTGGTCAAAATTAGGTTTTTTAAGGTCAAAAATTGTCAAAACTTGGATTTTTTAGGTCAAAATCTTCAATTTCTTAGATGGAAAAAAATTGCCCAAGCTATATAGCCTATGTGTGCAGCACTGTATCGGGAGAAATCCTAATGCAGACTGCATCACATTGCCACTATATCGTCGTAACTAGCGCCCATTACAATTAGTAGTGAGTCATTAGTCATTCTGCATCAGTCACCTGGATGCATCTTGCGATTTCTTCAGGTACTACGTTCAGTTAACAGCTAAAAGTAGGGTTAACATATGTACTCTGTCAAGAGGTTTTGTCCTCTTTTTTCAATAAATTGAAAGTTTCTTCGGAGGACGCCTAAATGTCCTCTTTTTATTGGTATTTGTCCTCTTTTTCTAGATAAAGTATTGAAATGCAATAAAAAACCCGACTGCGACGCAGCGAACGCCATAGTTGGCAAGACAATCAATGAAAAATACCGGAGTAAAGATCGCGAAGGTGACCGTTTTTTAGTCAACACAGTACTATTGTCGAAATATTTTCATAATAACCAGTACTCGACATTTCAGAATTGTTGAAAGTCTCCTCTTTTTCGGATTTCAAAATATGGTCACCCTATAGGTAAAAGTATCAGACCACTGGCGAAAAGGTAGTGGTTGAAATGATTTACTTGAATACTTACTTATCAGGAATTCATGTTCAACATCCACTTAAAATATTCTTACTGTTCTTGGATATCGGTAGTTTCACTTGTATTGGAGTATAAATGTACGTATCACTTTTGGTCTAGTCCCACAGCCGAATACTTTCGTCACCACTGGCTCTCCATGACGTACATTGAAATACACAAAATGATTTATACGACATCGTCACTCCTAATCAATAGGAATTGCCTAAAGTAAAGCACAAGCTCTTTCGTCCAACATGATATCCAGATGACCTGCCTTTTCTCGCTTGTTTTCTCGCTGGTATCGATGACTTATTGATTTCATCCAGTCGTACATTCGCCTGTGCGTCATTCGCGACGACTAGGGAAATATAAGCAATTCATGTATAGCTATGCAGAGAGGTAATGATCGAAGGTAGTGACAAAATAATGACGTTTTCATAATCAAGTCAAATAATAGACAACATCAATAAAAATATCAAGCCTAACTATATTTTCTACGGATTTTGTTACGTAATGTTATCCTCATATCACGTTTGATAATGATTACATGGTTGCGGTAACTCTATGAGCATGCTGTTGACTGGTTATTCATGGTGATGCCGGATTGCGTTTTCATTTTTTCGGCGATCAATATAACATTTCCTCTGAGGCTATTGATAGACTTGTGCAAGATCACTGACTTAGCGACTGTGAAAATAAAAAGGATACCGCAGGGCATTCGAATAGCCAGGAAGTGATATCGAGAATCCAATACTGTAGTATGTACTGAAGTAACCCATGAGCGGGATTATTTAGGCTAGGAGCGGCTGTGAGGCAGGTGGAGAAAAAAGTAGGCGATTGGAAGCGGAAATGGTATAACATTGCGTTAAATATATTTAGTTGTTTCTGTTTGATATCTTGATAGTTGACTTTGTCTATGATGGGTGTTGATTGAACATCGACTTCATGCTAAGCTCATCCAGGCCTGCAAGGG
>ATSW01109000.1:0-17415 GCA_000444245.1 Botryllus schlosseri | reverse complement strand
GTCTCAGTATGCGCATTCACACTCACATATACAGATAGATTGATAAATACCTATTTGATGGCTTGGCATATCACTGCTTGTTTGATTTTCTCCGTGTTCCAAAAGAATGGTGCTATCATTTGTTTCACAGCCTGCAGCTCACTCTGGTGCCACATTGCACAGCAATATAATAATTTTTACATTGACTGATTATGCTACTATGATGATACTATGATGATACTATGACTGGGTAGCAAATCTGTGAAAATCAATATTGAATTGACATATATCTCAAAAAATTTGGATTACTGTAGCGTTAGCATGTACTGCACTTTGAAGATTATTGGCATATATATCACTTCACATCAATGGCCCCTTTAAGCTGCATACATGCGCAAATGCGCAGTGCTGACACGGTTTATGCACACAGAAAATCTGAAGTCATGACCCTTTTTTAGTCGTTACGCACTGTTTTCCGAGGGTCTGCGTAGTGAGTTCTTGAGTGTACGCACAGACTCGTCAAAAATTAGAGGGAACATTGCTTCACATCTATAGCAATTCACTAACAACTTCATGCAAAGTCATGTCATTTTTCTTTCCGAAACTTCTGGATCTTTATCCACTATGCTGAAATTCGGTGCGCGTGCAGTGACAGGAATATCAATACAATGCTGGTTGAATAGACACATATTGATCAAAGTTCCATGTAGTCGGCACTATTCTAGAAAGTAGCAGTTAAACATATTTATGACAATGCTCACAGGGGTGGAGCGAAAATGGATATTGGGGGAACCCTGCAACCAATCACAGTTGCGTGCAAGTGGTGCAACATTGATTAGGCTCAACGAAATGAGCATGATACATATTTTCCATTTTCTGGTGACGCGTCGTGTGTTCACTTTTTGGCTATAACCACAGCAAAGCCAAACTGTCAAAACGTCAACGCGCCTAAGTTAAAAGACGTAACCAGTCGAGAAAACTATAATGATGAGTTGACGTAGCACGTAGGCTATCAATAAAGGATCTGTTGATCTGCCGCAACCTAAAATCTCATCTTGGGGCTTCTTCGATACATTCACTATATTAACTGATGTTCCCCATGACCACTGATCAGCATCATTACCCGTAGCGAATTCATATCGCTGACCTTTCTTTACCAAAATGGGGGGGATTCGCAAGTCCAACGCTAGGCACACCTTTACGTCTTACCCCAAATATCACTTCCAGTGTCTCGTAACCATAGTCATATCATATTCGTAACCGAATCGATTGGAGCCAGCAAACGCGGGTTATGGTGGTCATGGGGAACATTGCTTGATACTATATGGAAGAAGTGCTGATGTGTCCTGTGTGCCTCAGGGCTCTGGCTATCCATTTGAATTGAAATCCGTTCAGTATACGAAGACCCCTGCAGCATTCCACTGTAAATCCCACTATAACGGTATACGATACCGTCACGTTTGTGATATAAACATTGTTCCAAACTGCCTGACATCAATATACAATGATCTAATCTGATTTGCCAAGCTATACATCAGAAGAACGGCCAGTATCCTTCAACAAACAGCACAACAGTTATCAGCACTGTTGACTTCAGCCTACCCCCTAGCTGGCTTGGATATCTGTCTTAACAAAGCGCACGCTGGAGGGGAAATCCCATCAAGTCACAATTTTGAAACCGACTTCAGCCTGAGGGGTGTAGCTTAAGCCCGACGACGGGCCTAAGTCGACTTTTTGAAACCCACCCTAAATATGGATTTCGGCGGCAGAACCGTCACGACGTTGACTAAAAAAAGGGTTAACGTCAACCGAATTTACGCGAGAGCCGGTCTTTTTTATTTTAGTCAACCCAATAATAATTCCAGTAATTTTTTTTTCAAATTACTCGTTTTTTCGTCCGCTATCATATCTTTTGTAACTTTTAAAATGTGTCGAGTTTTTCGGATCTCCAAATTTGGTCACCCCAAATAATTAGATTGTGATAGTAGTTTAAACCTTCACAAGCAGCAACCAGTGCTGCCACTCGAGGTCCGTGAATAAAAACACTAGATTTGCCAACTAAATAACAGATCTACAAACTACTAGATCGACAAAAATTACACTATAGTTTTGAAATTTATGGCAAATCTATTGCATTAATCCTAAAATATGAGGGGGGCTGCATTGATAAACACCAATGAAGTTACGAGAAGACAACAAATGACAAATTCATGACGTTTTCTTTGATATATTTCACATCAGATACTATTTATAATTATTTATTTCCCCATAGCAAACTCAAATTTTTTCTGCTCTAAACTGAAACAGATTCTGGCGAAAATAAATAGTATAAATTACATTCGATTGAGGGATATAAAAATTGGTGGAGCGTCATACACTCACATATCAGTTAGTGGTTTTCAAGCTTTTCCACATTAAAAGGATCAAAGCCAAATCACTACAGGCAAGCAATAATCTCCTTGCAAAATTGGACTTGAACGTTAATATGACGTCGCACCATTTTTCAATTCGAATATTGCACCCCAAGACATTTACATCCTCAACGACACCAAGAATACATATCTGAGTGTATATCCCAGGATTACACAGAATATGCAATTCATGAATTGGCCAGGCAATTTGGGCAAGTTATGATATTCGCTTCTCACATCGGTTCCCTTTTTGGACTTGCAATCTGGTCTCACGCTAGGATCTTCGCTCAGCCAGTGATAGAAATGAGCGACAGCAAGGAATGTACGCATTGGGTCTGTTCTTGTTCTAAATGAGCAAGTGTGGACGGATAAATAAGTATTATTCCTCGAAGTATATATTATGTAAAGCACATCAAAATAACATTTTCATTTAAATGTAATTTTTTCATGACGAAACACTACATTTGAAGAATATTGATTAAAAAATACACTAGAACATCAGGTTAAGTCGAAATAATACACTAAATCCACCCTAGGAGTAGGGCTGGGCACAATGATTCGAGTACTCGAATCTGAATCGAGTATTAATTTTAATGATTCGAGTCGAGTAGTAAAAGACGATTTTTTCGAGCACGGAAATTATAAGCTCCTCGCAACTGAAAGTTAATTTACTAACGAATATTATAGTTTTTATACTACGTTCCACTGAGGAAGCCTTGAGACCTTGATGTGCCGTGTTGCAGCATAAGAGACACTGTACAAAGTTACGATTGTTACTGGAAATAACCAGCACCGTAACTGCCGCACCCCAAACCCCCCAATTGGGGGGGGCCCGAGCTCGAAGGGGGCCCAAAATTATTTCGTGAATTAGCATAAATCATAGAGTATTTTTTTGAAAATTTAGGCAATTTTTTCAAAATTTTTTTCGCGCTGCGCGCGAATTCAAGTAGTCATTTGTCTTTATTATTGGGTATTGGGCCATTACCGCGCCACGACCTACCAAGACATACAATCAAGTTTTGGCCATATAACAGGCTACTCCAAGAAGTGTGCCAGAACGATCGGCAGCGATCGAGAAAAGCTTGGCCGAAAAGGTCTATGCCTTTATGCTGACCGAAGACTTCGTTATATATATAAAATACTTTTAAACACACCTCACTCAGCTCTACCGGCAAATCTGATTACGTGAACGTGCTTTAATTAAATATTAATAATGGGGCGGGCGGGCCAAACGTCGCCACTCGCTATCCTAAGCATGGGGCGTCGGTGTCTATCGGTAATTTCTGCAAGTTATCATTGCTCTGTGCGAGATCTTTCTCTTCACAATTTTGTGCCATTGATACCGTGACATCCTCGTGATAACAATGTCACGGCGCTTACGTGGCGTTCCGCAATCCTCACACCACCACTGCCGTGTCAACCCATTTAGCCTACATCTGATAGCTATCAATCGGTCCGCTCCGTTCTTACGAGTAATTTCAAGCCCAACGCATCGCGCCTGACATATAGTCAAGGAGGTCACCTTGCCTTGACTACCTTAAAAAGTGATTGTTTTTCATCAGACCATTGTATTTAAAATAGCAGTGACCGATTTTATACATCTCCACACCAGAAGTGATGAGCATCGGACGGAGTCGGATAGGGTTCGGACCGGATTCAACATACTTTTGAGACGGTCGGATCAGATTCGGATCAGGGATATAGAGTTTTATATATCCCTGATTCGGATTCTATCTTCGGATATTTTTGAATAGTTCTGACCGGACGTGACTTGCTATTTCAAGGCCAAAGAAAAAATCGTCCGCTCGACAACCGAACACGGACAGTATAAACACATTCTGATAGGACTGGTATCACTCTAAGTCGTTTTGTCCAACGTCCAAGCAAATATAAATCGGCTAACCCTTTCCTTAGCCTTTGCAAAAACTACTCTGCTCAGATGTACAATTAGGTTTCTTCGAAAAAGTTATTCGATTCCGATTCTGGGCTACATTATTCGAATTCGCATGAATTTTTGGATAAGATTGTTCGGAATCGGACGGTTAGCTCCTCATAGGCTAGAGATGTCGGACGAATTCGATTCTCAAAAATAAATATCCGCTCATCACTGCTCCACACCAGGCCCTCTCTCAAGTCTTTATCCCAAGTCCCATCTACGCCTGTCAGCTCGAAAGACTTTCGTTCAACAACGGCATCTCGCGTGAAGGTATCACAACCCATCGCAATCGACGAGTTTACGCGACGAACAGATAAAGTTGCATAGTGAGAAAATAATTTCATTGTCGCAATCTTTATAATCGATAGCATGCTTGGCAGTTGATAAACATTTGGAAAAACAATCACAGCTAGCGTTATCTCGTAGTAAGACTTATGCACAGAAAATTACAGACTCGAATTCCAGTAATCTTGTATAGAAAGCAAGCAACACGAATAACTATATAACCTAAACCGCATAGAATGAAAATGAGTTAGTCGAAAGTTTCAGTCATCACATTGGACTGAGAGCGAAGTGCTACGCAAACTTTAATCCACTGAGCGGTACAAGGCATGGCATAAAACGTTGTAGGGGGTAAAATAGACTAATAAAAAGTGAATTCGGATCATGCATCTTGACAACATGGTGTAACCACTAGTATACAGGGTGTCCGGCATTTTGATGTAGGCTATAGTTTGCAATAAGACGGCGCATGTGGAGGTAGGTGTGTTGTTTGATGCCTATTATACTTAGGAAATCCTCTTATAAGTATTTAAAACTCCAGACGAATCGCATCGAAATGACATATGGTGAACGCGTTACTATAGCTATAACCTTGAAGACACCGAGTTTCTGGGTTTACATTCGGATTCAACTCGTAGTATCCATAATTGTCGGACGAGCGTGCTCGCAATTGGTTCTGTAGCCAATTTCAAATTCATTTCGCGCATAAATCATCGCAGAAATTGCATTCAAACCAGTGTCGTTGGGTTAAAATCGAACTGTTTACTGTCGAGAATTCGGGCTCGAATTCTCTCATTCAGAGCCGACCAAATCGACCAACGTAGGCTACATCTCTGATGGTGTCTACACCGCTCGAAAACCACACCAATTCGGAATGCGCTCTTCCCAAAACATCCCGACCTTTCCACGAAAGGGTCAGTGTTTCACAGGCCAGAAGGTCTGCAAAGGCAGCTTGATTAGATGGTCCCTTCGCACGCGACGGCACGAACTGCGAGATGTCCATTCCAATGACTCCGCGCCCGGCGAAATGCAAGGTCCGATTTCGATACTGCAGTAAAATATGAATGCAGCTACTAAATCTTACAACAGCATATAGGCATATGCGCGGAAAGGCAATACGAGTCCCTCATTGGAAATCGACTCCAATCATTTTTGATACTGCAGGATCCGTAGCACACATTTGAAGTCGAATCAGATCCTTCGAATCAACAGGAATAGTCAAACTGTGCATTGTGCGTTTACTTTAGTATTTTAGATGTGGTCAGTAACGAAGAACATGTTCCTTTTAGGACTACCCAAGTACATTTTTCTGATTTGCACTACTTGTGGTTATATTTTAGACTATTTCTACATGTACTGCACATTTTTAGGCAAACTTATTTGCTTTTCACACCCTTTTTTGTAAACTAGAGAGTAACATAACATCGCTTTAAGAGTAAAGTTTTCATAAAAATTGGCCGAAATAGTATCAATATCACGCTACCTCAGTGGTTCCCAACGTGGGCAATATCGCCACCTAGTAGGCGATTTTGAGAAACGGGGCGAAAATAACGAATGGGAGATGGGGGGAAGCGTACGAAGTCGGTGAAAATGTTAGAAAGGCTATATGTAACTAATCTAACTAACTAATACGCGTGAAAAAATGGTTGTTTCGGGTCTGCCTCGAAAGTCGACTAAAAAAAGGTGAACTCCCACCGATCATACGTGCAGACGGGTCTTTCGGTACTCGTGTCGAAAAATGACATTTTTTTAGTCAGTTCACCAGCGATCAGAGTTTAGTTGTGTAAAATTTCCCGTTTAGACGTTCACTTTTTCGGTTCCGAAAATATGGTGGGCGAAAATTTGCGTCGAGCTTGATAAGGGGGCGATGCATCGAAAAAGGTTGGCAACCACTGCGCCAACTGATTTTTTCTCCTAAAATTGAACCTATTTGTAGTGTCATTAGTAATTTTGCGTTATAGTCGCGCAGCCGCACTCTGCAATTTTGGAAGTACTCAAATCCGATTAACTGCTTAAGGTACGAGACCCCTAGACAATGTTCCTTCTAATTTTTGTCGAGTCTGCGCACACTCACCAACTCACTGCGCAGATCCTTGGACAGCAATGCGCAACGACCAAAAAATAGTTCATCACTTCGGATTTTTTGTGCGCAACTTAGATTTTCTGTGCGCAGAGACCGTGTCAGCATTGCGCATTTGCGCACGTGCGCAGCTTAAAGGGAACATTGCCCCTAGACTAAATCTACTTTTTACAAGTAAATACTTTTGCACTTTTCAGAGCTTTATCTCCGATTTTTTGTCTTGAATTAGTTCTAACGTGTCCGAGAAATCGCCACTTCAGCTTGTGATTGAGTATACATTTACACCGTTACTCCTACGTCGACTTAGCACCAACACTGGCCACTTTGATCATCTCTTGTGCCTCCAAATATTTGTTCTGCCTACATAGATTTAAATGCATCTCGCTGACATTCACCTTTTGATATTGGTGTAGATCTTCGTGCCGTCCAGAGTAAGCGTGAACGTTCCCTGGACCGGACGCACTACCTCCATTCTCATGCTGCTGATGTCCATAACGTTGCCCACCATTTCGGCCAGGTCAACGAGCGAATGCTGAAACCCCAAGATCTTCATCACGAAATGCATGGCGATAGGTATATTATAAATTAAAATAGAATAATAAATAAATAAATTAAATAAAATACGGCGTAAATTATAATAACGACCAAATATTGCCACCAGTATGGCCTATTAAAAAATTAGTAAGACGTTATCATTCCGTAACTCTACTGGGACACCGAGAAGAGGATTTACCTCCTGTGTATGTTTGTCTCCATAAAAGAGCCGAAACTCGTCACAGTTTGCAGAATGCTCAGAGCATGGGATTGGATTCGATAATAATTACAGATTTGAAGAACTCGACCAGATTTGGATTGAGAAGCTTTGCAAATCAGGAAACGGATTTGGAGATGAAACTGGATCCTGGATTATCGCGATGCCGTCAAATGAATTCAAACGAGGAGACGACAATTATATACCAATGATTATTACGAGCAGAGTTTGCGAACCTCAGACTAGTACTAGAATTAAAACTAGAACTGCTCACTCTTTCGAAACTAACAACTGGTACTGGTTGCGAATTTGAAAAATCGGTAACTAGCTAACTAAAACAAAACTAACTAAATTCAATGTCGAAGCAACTAACATATTTGACTATATTGGAATCGGATCGACTTTTCACATGAAAATCGGTACAAGTTTGAAATGATTGGGATTTCGAGCCCCAAAACCCCCCCACCCCCGTGTCTACTAGGTATTACGCTACTGTTAGTAGTGATGACTCTAAATTGGACTTGCGTTCGGAACTCCAAAACCGAACAGAATCTGGATTCGCAAACTTCTAATACACCAATATTTGGATTTGAAAAGATTGAATCCGATTCTCTGATAAAATCGTGTCAAGTGCAACCATTGTCGGTAGGACGGTGTCAAATTGACGAAGACGATTAGGAGCATTGCAAAAACACGCGAAACATCAATATCACCTTTGCGTTGGGCGTTTTGCGCGCCTGCTTCAGTCGCTTTTCTTCGTCAATCAGGAGCAGTTGCAAAATGTCAGTTCCTCTGAAGTCGGTCTTCAACAGCGACATCGGTATTACAGACACTGTGTGGTAAAATGACTCTCCGATCTCGCCCGTGATCGCCACGTGACCCTCCATAGACCACTGCGTGAAAAGAGACGTTTGCGGTTAAACTTGGCCGTATGTAGTACAGCATGCGTTGGATATCCGTTTTTCCTCGTAGTATAGCCCGTTTTTGACGCAACGCATGCAACGGAAGCACGCACTGTCTGGTATACCAATGCAAACTTTCAATGCAGCGTTGACCTTCCTTTGCAAGGAATATGATACAAAAGTAAGACATTCACCCCCTCGCAAACTTCCGCATATTTACACCGGAGGCGGTGAAAGCGCAGCCAAGCGGGAGTAGTCAGTAGCGATGAACTTATACTTTTTTGAGTACTCAAGTAGGATTTTTCCATTTGCACTATACCTACTCAAATATGGTTATGTTTCTTGAATATTTCCACTTGTACTAAACCGTTTTGTATACAAAACTAGTATCCTTTTAGGCAGGTAGTTTGAAGAAGATTGGGACGATACGTCGCAGTATTTTGTCAGTCAATCGCGCCAGTGGCACCTTTCGAAATTGCAAGATGCATAGTCGCAAATAGTGTGCAATAATGATGGAGGAACTATATTTTCCGGCCCCCATGACAATCTCTCTCATAAGAGCATTGTAAATCTATCCAAACACTGCCGTACTTCGTAAAATTGAAAATCTAAAAAGTACGCAGTTTGTCCTACAAACTTGCTGAATTTGAAGTATACAATAGCCAATGCCTGTAGTAAGACCGTATAGTTGAAAGCGAGCAATTTTGTGACCCAATTCATTCGGCCGTATTCCTTAATGGCAAGTTCATAGCTGCCAACCTTGGAATATTCTATCTTTGTATATGCCGCTGGCGGCCCGGTGTCGTTCGATAAATCCACCAGCTTCCCGAGTTTTCCAAAGCGGCCTATCGGACAAAAAATTATCATAATGTACAGTGTACACAGCAGGCCTATAGTCTCAGACGCAGTCACCTGACTTAACAGCGGTAGTATACGCGTTATGGCCGACTTGCAGTTCGAAGCAGAACACATCCGTGAACACGTCGCCGCTACTCGAGACCATGTTGATCTAGAATGGCAACGTTGGGTAATGTTCGGTTAAATCGGACGGATCTAGCATAGTGAAACACCTACCTTGAACATGCTTAGATCTGTGCGACTCACAGCGAAACGAGAGTAACTCAACAGCGTGCTGGCAATCACCTGAAAGAGGGCAATGGTCATAATCTCTTCTGTGAAGACGCTATGACCATGACGTGACTTTCTGGGAAATGAAAACACTAGGAATATTTGACACAACGATGGAAGCGACACTGGCGCGGCGAGAGGGGACCTTTGTGACTTTAAATTCTAGGTGAGGGGACTTTGACGTAATATTTACTCGTTAATGTAGCCTATATTGTATATTGGACGCTCTCGTATTCGACATTTCATTCTGGTGACGTCATATTTTGTGATTCAATTGTTGATGTACAAAGTTCTTTTGAATTCTCTACTAGTTGCTGACGATTACCCCTGACGATTGTCAGCCGAAGATATTCGGGTTCATTTCAATATGAATACACTATTCAATTGTATATTGAAGTTCTGTACCCCCAAGAAGCTTTTCACTCTATTTTGTTATTAATGTTCCGGTTGACGAAGCAATAAAATATCTCTCCCGCTTTATTTCTCTCTCTCTTTCTCTCGTCTCGCGTAATTATACTATAGTCAAAGTGCAAGTAGTCGAAACCTACTGAAGAACTCCGAATAAGTAGAAGTACTTGGTTACTGACAATATCTGACAAGAATATATGTGCCTACAACTAGCGGACTTGATTAAACATTACTATATAAAATGGAGTTGAACGCAACATTTATATAAATATAGAACAGTGTTTGCAATGTCGTGCCTATACCGACCTCTTGTGGAGAAAGTATATTCCTCGACCTGAGTCCCTTTTTAGGAGAAGTCTTGTCATTTTCTANGCTGGGTGGCGAAATCTACAAAAACAAAAATCAATCACACATCGGGGCCGAGCGCTGAACCAAGCAAAATCTCACTTTCGGATATATTTTCATTAGGTTGTTCACGCTNAGCGCCACGACCGTATGATACCAAGGGTCGTGTTTCCCCAGTAATTCGCCCATTCTCACGTCACAAGCAGTGGGATGAATGCCTGAATAAAGAAGGTTGATGATATCACTAGATTATCGCTTTTCAATCGCTTTTTGCCGACGAGGAGGTTAAAAGGACGTTGTTTATTTTTGTCCTTGATGTTTTTGCGGCATATACACCGACTCATGATATACATACACATGACCTGTGCATATGCATACCATGAGTGCATGATGTGCATATGTAGCTGGACAAGGAGGGTGAAGATATAGCCTTGTAGGGCTTTCCACGCCCTCCATGNTATTCCAGTAATGCATGAGCGCCAAGCAAGGAAGACATTCATACCAGTGTTGCTAATCAGGTCTTTGGTCTGACCCGGCCGCGGATCGAANCCACGACCTACCGATCAAGAAGCCGGACGCTTCACCTTTACGCTATCTTCACACANGATAGGGACAGTGACGTGAACTAAGGAAGATCTTGAACCAGTAAAATGGGGGAATACAAATACGGTACTTTTAAACGAGGACTAGGCCTGTTCAATACATATTTTGAGGTAATCAAAGTGGTAGTCTGTGACGCTACTCAGNAGGANGATGAAATGGAGACATAAGTTTCCACTTGGANAAATGAAGCAGGGGTTGAGAGNATATTGGTAGGCTACNATGAATACCCCGGCGAGGAGACGGTTAACTCNAGATTTCANTTCAGAGAAGAGGTAGTCGTGATACNGAGGGTAGTGACATCGCAAGCACCNATTNCNGATACACACTTACNCTTTNACNTCCATTCCAATGGAAGTATTGAAATNCACAAACGCTTACNGAGATATCCCAGAGGNNGANTAGGNACTGATTTCGTGTATCCCACAGGAGACAGTAAATTGGTGGTATAAGCCTACATGTAAACAGAATCCACTACATTCCTCGGATACATCTCCATAAAGAATAGTGTGCTTGACGTTCTTATCCATTGGATATGGTGAAAACAAAATTTGGTGCCAGAAAGTGTCGATGATGCATTGGTTTGCACCCTACGCTAGTGTGAAAGACTAGCAAATATAAGCCTATTTCCCACCATTGCATTTGCAGTGTGGCTACGATCAGTAACACAACGACACGTTAACTTCGCCCCTCCTGCCTGCGTATATTCGTTCATGCATATTACGTATATTCATTCAAGTTTCATGCACCATAGTGACGGAAAAACCACTGAGTGTCGTGGCACTGGAGATTCAAATATATACTGACCGCTCAAAATATCATCTTTGGCTGCACAGTTGTTGGNGGAAACAGGAATAAAAAAGATGCGTAGATCAATGTGNTGGAAAAGTGGAGCCCTGGTCATCAGCCGTCTNCTATNAATTACAAAGTTNCTGCTGTGAAGCTCGGCGCGCCAGTATAATTACACATTGCGCAACCNACCTCAGTTCGTAATACGCTCTCGATAAGTGCCCCACGGTNTNGTCGTTTCCCACGAAAATTAACTTCAGAACTTTTTTNTAGACNGTTCTCTCCTCCAGGTCATCGCTTACGGATATTCTACCCCGTCTGCTCGCCCTGAAAGCAAGAGGGAGATGCATTGTCNGCAAATATTTTCAGGAATATCACATGNAGATCTCATGCCTTTCGGCTGTTTTGCCTATCCCCGCGCAGCAATATTTATAAGTCGGACTTCGCCCGTAGTGATCAATTGACCGTGCGTGTGCGGAATATCGTGAAATGCGGCCGTCATTCGCCGGCGACTAATAGTTCGTCACCGGACATGTGACGATCCCGCGTGGGCAACTGATTTATGTGCATTGTGCATACTCGTTGTGAAGCAGACCTGATCATATTCATGTACCTCGCGACTTAAATAGTACCGCAGAATGTATGATATTTTCGAAGATCTAGACGTGATAAATTGTATAGCATATATGGCCATCTATACTTCATCAATAACGTGTTTGTATGACTTTGGAAGGTTTGACAGATGTGTCGTTTCTGTCATGCTCCGTGGACCGTGATGCTTAACCGATACATAATCAGTTATATTGACACCAGATTTATTACCTTTTGTCAGATATTGAGGTACCACGATTCATTCTCTGATTCCGAATTGATAAGTAGATCTGTTACTCTAACTTAAAATTTTCATCCCTCGCAAACTATTTACCAAGCGGTGTAGGCTACATTATTGCACACTGTACGAGACATGAGGTCTCTCGATGTAATTATAGAGTCACAGCAATTTGTAAGGCATCCGGTAAGGCATCCACACAATTCACCATTATGCATGCAACTTGTAGGTAGTCTCGATTATACGAATGGGTTATCAAAACAGAATCGATTATTATCAGAAAACATTTACATTTATTTAAAACTCCATCAAGTATCGCAGCAATCATATTTGATTGCTTTAATGATGCGGGAATTTCGGTGGTAGTTATTGTGNACTTTATACGCAATATGAAGATACCTCGATCCACCAAATAAAAATGCTTCCCTGTCTTTGTACCACGCACTATGCGAATAGTCATTGTAGATTGCCACGTTCTTACACACAAAACAAGGACACACCGAACACACAAACACGGTGTGTCGGTGTGTGTGTATGATTACGAGCTTTGTCTATAGGACGTAATAACCGAATAGTCTTTCAGTGCTCGTGGTACACAATAAGCTGTTCGAAATGATATATACTGAATCAACAAGGATTGCGGAATTATAAATATGATTCGACATATCTAAGTGTCGTGCAAAAGGGTTGTGTGTTGGCCACATTATCAAGTTTGTGGCGAGTGAACCCGAACCCGCCTATGTATAAGCACAGTTTAGTGAACAGTAAGTACATCTTTACAATACACCGCAGCGCAAATCAAATCAATCAGTGGAAATAACCTTCGGCGTGCGGTAAATATATGTAGGCTAATACGCGCGTAGTCTCTGCGAAATCGAAAATCATGGCGTACTATTGAAATCATTCACGTAGCGGATATGTAACAGTAGCCAACAACCGATAATGTAATTAATTAATTAATGAATGCATGTTTTGTTTGAAACTCACAGCGTTGGTTTAAAAAAAATGCTTCCAGAGCTTTCACTGGAATGCGGAGTTTCCCATCCCACCAGCGTTGGTTTCAATGTGTTGTTTACATTTACATTCGAAAAAAAGACATGGGATTCGGAATACCACCATTATAACTAGGGTTATGTTTAACACAAAAATCAATTGTAGACCTTGTTTAAACATGTTTTTTAAGCGATGACGTCACGCACATTCAATTGTCACGTCATAGTGGATTGACATTGACTATTGAAAATACAGGGTGAATATAGCTCTTTTGACGAAATAGGCTTGCAACCCCTGTCATATACGGACCAAAAATATCTTCAACCAGGACTACATCGTCATGCAGCATTTTTACGGTCGGCGGTCATCATCATCAGAACATGCATTCCGTACCAATGATCTATATACCTATGTTTTATAGCAGTTGAACCGACTATTTCGAGGGTTCCAACCATCCCATATCGTATACGTCGGCTATATCGGGTGGCAATCGTCCATAGGATTTTTGGAAAGTATTTACACACCTATGGCATAATTATACAACTTAAAAATCAAACAATGTTTTTTCAAAATGGCCCGTTTTAACGGTTTAAAACATGTTTTAAACTACATTTGTTTTAAATGCAACCCTAATTATGACTGACGGATGCAATTCATCAGAATTAATATCGTATCAATTCATTGTTGTCATGGCAATTTCACTCGTGACAGTGATGCAAGCATATCCTAAAACTACTTTCTACTTCACAAAATCCAAACTGTAAAACGAAAATAGCCCTGCCTAAAAAACTGTTAGGTAGAAATGGAAGTAGTTTACAAAATTACTTGAGTACTCAGAAGCAAAGCCTACTTCGGTTCTCAGAGAAATCAGTGCTTTGTTAAAACCACCTCGGATAGCGAAAATTAGATTAGCGCACATTCATGACTGACACTGACATCGGAAAGGACAGTGATAAAAAGAAAACCGCTCACCGTAAAGTTTCCTTCAGTGCAAATTTGACGCCCCCTATACCGAGATCCTCCTGCTCTCTGCTTTGCGAATAGGACGAGGCCGTTCGCCGTCTTGTCACATCATCTTTCCCGCCGTCGGCCCCGATTCCGGAATCGATCCTGTCGAGTACAAATTCGTATTCCGGATGCGAAATTTCAATGAATCGCCCTCCGTACAACCTCCGCCGCGTTTCCTCGTCTTCGTCTTTACCCGTGGAGTCGATCGATAAGCGTTTCCGAAACTCTGCAATATATGTCGCGATTATGGATAGTCAAATTCAATAGTTATATCTTGACTTGGAGCTGAATACGAATTAAACACACAGTATGATATAGTAGAGTGCATATGGTAGGCTCGGGACACGCAGAAATGCCCCTTCCTAGACTTTGGTCGCGTCGTAGGCTATATACTTCTGATGGGTATGAGCGCAAACTTTTTCAATCGCCGCGGTCCCAACAAGATGAAAAGCAGTAGGTTTGTTTATGCGTGCGAAATACCGAGTTGACTATCAAGTTATCCGGTTCCGTCCTGAGATATCCAAAAAGGAACAAATCCGATGCATAACTACAAAACAAGTTTCCCAATTGTTCCCATGCCTAGTTCTACGCAGAAAAAATACTTGGTATTAGCGAAAGTAGTCGGAAATGAAAGACACTTTAGTGAGATGTGTAAGTATAGGAATATCCTACTTAAGTATACTCCGGAAATCTTGAAGTACTTTCTTACTGACCACCAGTGTTCCCTTTAAGCTGCGCGGGCACTGCTGACAAAGTCGCCGCGCACAGAAAAAAAGCCGAAGTGATGACTTTTGTATTTAATCGTTACGCATTGTTGTCCAAGGGACCGCGCAGTGAGTTGGTGAGTGCGCGCACACTCGCGAGAAATTAGAGGAATCATAGCTGACCAGTGACCGACCACCTGTGTAGATAGAGCCAGCAGTAGGTTGAGAAGCCCAAAATTTTTCACCAATCAAGTGACGACACCGGTACACGGTGACGTAACAAACGAAATTGATGTCAGAATGTTCAGATGATTGAGAGGGACCGGAGCGCCATTATCATGCCACAACAAATAATACGTGTTGCTATATATCAGTGGTCGGGAACCTTTTTTGTCCGAAGAGCCATATTGGCCCTATTTTTTCCATCTCAACTCCCAAAGAGCCATACATGTCAATCAACAGTTACGTCACAATTGAAACTTGGTGACGTCATAGTAGCACTAATTCGAACTCACTACATGGGATTCCTCGTGTGCGCCATATTTTCTCTGTAAAAACTGGCATTTACTGTTCGAAAATAAAGATCGAGACGAGAGGCATAGAACAACCTCACTATTGATAACACAATTCGTCGTAAGTAGCTTAGAATTTATTATAACAGATATTAATCGAATGTGACTGTCACACTGATTCCGAAAATCTGAATACTTATCGACTTCCCAATTCTCACAAGTATCGGCGGTAACATAATGTTGCGCTACACGCTTACATTTTTACACAGAGCTATACGTACCAATCAAGAACGTGGATAGCTGTGACGTTGTTTGTAATTCGAGTTTGTAATTGTCCAGGGATATCTAAAAAAGTTTTAGATATCCCTGGTAATTGTCACATCCACAACAGTTCATTTCGCGCGGTAGATCAGGAAGACAAATCGTATTTGAAAACTGCGTTTCGAAATAGGCGCCGCTATGTCTGCTAAATGCTCTTTGATTAATCAACGTATCGCACAATTCAAGATTTCGAGTCGGGTACATAAAATTCGCAAGGGATATTGGCCACAGGCGTGACAGTAACTTAAATTTGAAGATTTTGAAACGAGGGGGTCCGAGCCGCTAAACATGAAAACGACACTGTCTTTACCTCTCTAAGACATGTTTATACTGTCACGAGAATAATTATTCTGGCCGTGATGAAAATTTACCAACAAGTCGCTGCCATATTGATCAATTCAGTAAAAAAAAAATATTTGGCAAAGAGCCATATCGTATACCCAAAAGAGCCATATATGGCTCGCGAGCCATAGGTTCCCGACCACTGCTATATATCATAACTTGGGCTTCGATGATAGAGTATCAACTTCTTACTAGTTTCGTGAGATAGATAAATGAGATGAGCGATTAAATCTATAGGTCCGACGTACCGATGTCGAGTCCGGCCGATTGAGAACGATGCAACGAATTCCTCGAATCCGCCATCGGCTCTGCGTCGCTTGGCTCTTGCTGCTTCGCCATCTCCATCATCTTGTCCTCGATCAAAAACTCATTCCCGAATATGCTCAGCCTCTCGCGGCTGGGCAGCGAGCGCACGCTCAGGTTGAGAGGCGACGGGAGAATGTCCTGGCCGAGAGTGTGGCGCAGCTTGTCGCGGTTTTTCTTGGGAGAGCTGGACGAGACGGTGCCAAACTTGCTTTTCTTTTTGCGCGCGATCTTGGTCTCGGACGACGTACGGACGCGGAGAGAGTTGGATTCGCCTGTCACGTCGTCGGAGGTCGTTGACGACGAAATGGAAGTCACTGAAAGGCGGGACGTTTCATCATGTGGGTGATGCGCGGTGCGACGCAAGTAAACTCCGACAACAACCAAGTTGAAGTGTTACAAGCACATATACTAGCGCATAAATAATCTGGCAGATCCCACAAGTTCGATAATCCTGAGCTATAGAGTGCAAGACCGTGATTTCAGATAGCAACATACGCACTTGAAAATCCATATGCTTCCGAATTTCCGAGTGTAGATGATACATGTATCATATATATGACCAGAGGTATGCACATTATATCTATCGTTCGTAATCTTCACAATATTATGTGATCGTGCGAGACGAGATTACCCACAAAACTGTGTTCCTTCTGGAACAGCCACCATGGAGTGTTGTTACCAACCAAACGTGTTAATTGGGTGTATCACAAAAAATCACCCTTCAACAAAACAAAAGCTGTTGTCACTGACCCTAAGATATTAACTAATGTTGTTGAATTTGCAATACAC